>BGPR01000023.1:2290801-2343451 GCA_013235015.1 Araneus ventricosus
AATGCGACAATATTATTCAACTCTGAATCAATGCGACAATATTATTCAACTCTGAATCATTGCGACAATATTATTAAACTCTGAATCAATGCGACAATAGTATTAAACTCTGAATCAATGCGACAATATTATTCAACTAAATCAATGCGACAATATTGTTCACCTCTGAATCAATGCGACAACTTCTGAAAATTTCAAATATGAGTTTATCTGAGGGAAAAAAATTATTATTGGAATTACTTAATCTGGACAATATGATGAATTTAAACTTTTTTATTTATAAGGTAGTATTTAAAAGTAATGACGAGACAATAAAAAAATATTGTTGTTAAACAATGCGTAATACGGTAAAAGACAAATCGGTTTTTCTTTTTGATATGGAATCTTCTAGAATGCGAATAACCTTGAGCAACAACCCATTAAACCCTTTATAAGATAAACAATTTTTATGACTCTTCGGTATTGATTTGATGCAGAGATGATTTACTATAAAAAGCGATAGCTGAATTGTTGGATTATGCTGTCACATGGTGTTAAAGTGTTGATTTGTTCTTTTATGAAACATCTTTTCCGCTTCCAGTATCGCCGCCAAACTTGCTACTGAAAAAAACTTTACTCATGAACGGCTTCAACACTTTGAAGTAATTTTAAGTACAGAAACATTCCAAGTAGCATTAAATGATAGATATAGTAGATAAAGAGCTGGATGAAAATAAATACTTGAACGTATAATCGCACAGCTATCTATAAGACGGCATCTTAAATAGTGGGTCACGATCCTATATGTTCTACAAGTTGGATCATGTCGGACATTATTTGGGGTCGCAAAAATGATCGAATCTTCTTTGTCTTTCCAATTCTTTATTTCAGTAAGTAAAAACAGTTAAGATATCCTTCTTGATACAAAACATTTCAATTTATATATATGGCTTGATATTTATTTTTAAGTTGAATTTCTTTATCATCAACTAATGCTTCATTTTCTTGTCATTTTCTAATTATGAAGCAGCAACTCAATTTTTTAATGGAAATTGGATGGAGAAACTTTTTTTCCATCTGTAAATGGTCACGGTTTGGAAAGCTTCAGAATCCCGAGCTAAAACATTAATGACAGTGCATATTTATAATTTTCATAGTGCTAAATTTAATATAATGGTACACTTGAAATTTAAGTCCTCTGTCTATAGAGTTATAGCTCTCCAGTTATAACAATACAAAACAGTTGTGACAATATACATGTAGTCGTGTCTCGTCAGAAAATATTTCATTTCTTTTCTTCAGTAGTGGAGATTTTTAATCACTATTTTTTTTTAAAAAAACTAATTGTGACTGCTTAGCGAGGTTCATTTAATAATGCAAATTGTCTATAGAAAGATAATGTTTTAAAACACTTACATTTGTCGAAATAAAAAGTGAAGTATTAGATATTATGCTTTGTACATTTTATAGTTGAACTTTTTTCTCACTTGTTTATCACGTTCGGAGAAATCTTTAATGAAAACTAATATTTCATTGTCGATTCCCCTAGAAATTTGTAGATTTTTTTAATACACTTAGTTAACTTATTTGTTATAACTGAGTTAGCATTATATATTGAATAAATATTCAATTACAATTGCTTTGTATTAAATGATATATCAAATGGGAAAAGAAATTGTATTCGCCAGTTACCTCTTTTGGAAAAATACCATTCGGATCCGATAAATTATTGTCAATATCCCTTCTGCACAATTGACAGCATTTGAAAATGAACAACTCACGTACCGAAAATCATTATTAAGAAAATAACCGTACCGAAAATAATTCTGCAACTAATGTCATTATAATTTATATATCACTCGCTTGTAAAATTCAGACCCATGTGTTTACGTTAGATTTAAAATCATTTCTTAAGACTGATTTCTCCAAGGACTAAATTAGGAAGAAAAAGCATACAATCCTCAATAATAAATTCCTTAGAAACAGCGAAATACA
This sequence comes from Araneus ventricosus, assembly GCA_013235015.1. Taxonomy (NCBI): domain Eukaryota; kingdom Metazoa; phylum Arthropoda; class Arachnida; order Araneae; family Araneidae; genus Araneus; species Araneus ventricosus. Next base: position 2,292,776 of record BGPR01000023.1, read on the forward strand.
GCATCGTTGATTTTCAGAATAAATAAAAGCAAGTATCACTAGGAGCTAAAGAGCCAAAAGAATTGCTACGCCGCTTCGAAAAGAATTAAAGGCTTCTGGAGCTATCATATTTCATGTATAAATAAATAAAATATATTTTTTGTTGCGTATATTCTTGTGAATCTAGATATAAACAAAGCATGAACGTGTAATTCCCCGTAGCATTATTCCATGCAGACCTGGTGTTGCTTTTATTTTTAAAGGAAAGGGGAAAAAACGAAAGATGTAAGGTGAAAATTCCCGACAGGTTACTTGCAATTTCCCCATGCTGTTTCAGCATTTTCTACGTCGGATATGTCTATTTTCTCTCATTTCTTTTTTACCTTTGTTGCTGTTGTTTCAGCTTCCCCGTTTTTGTATTTTTTTTCCTCTCCTTCTCTCTCTTTTCCGTTTTATTTCTACGTTTGTATTTGTTTATTTTTTTCGCCAGTAAGGAAGCGTTTGCCGGAAAAATAGCTGCTATTTGTATGTAGATGTGGTGAGTTTGGTCCATAGATTGAGTTTGCGGCTTATCACGAAATATAGTATAGCAGTGTATTACTAGGTCTAGTCAGAAGAATGGACTGTTTTCGGTTCACGTACCACCAGAGTTTTTCGCAGGTTTTTCTTCGTTGCAGCATTAAAATAAATTTGCTGGCAAAAACTTTTGTAGATTCTCCAGAACTTGGAAAAATAAATAAATAAAAGCAAAATCGTTGAGTCAAATTCAAATTTCTTTGACTCTCCTCTTTTATGTTTAAATGTATTTTTCACCACCTTGAATTCTAATCCACATTTATTTATTCCACATTTTACCATTAACACATCTGCTTGTGGATTAGATATAAAAAGATCGGAAATCTAATAATAACTTCGATCTAGATAAACAAAACGTATTTATTAAAAGCAGCAAATGAACGCATACAACTAATACTTTTTAATATGTTATTTCTTTCCAAAATGTCTTCTCCGGTTTTTTTTCCAGAATGGTTTGCTATCTTCGGATAATATTTTTTTTATTTATTCTATTAATATTCAAATCCTTATTTTGTTGGCTTATTCTGTTATTATCTTTGAGTCCAAATGTCTGATAATTTTATTAATTATTATAACTAGTCAATAAATATTCTATTTTTAAATTCATTTACTTCAAAAATCATCTAGTTTTCTTTTAAAAATTTATAAAATTTCTTTAATATCTAATGAATAAACAAGTTCTTTCAATTCGTTTTTAAACAGTTGCCTGAGATGCAATGATTAAAATAGATGCTTTTATTGCTTCTCGAGTTAATTTTAGCCAAAATAATTATTTCTTGTTTGTTTTACAACTTTTTAAATGTAAAAAGACTATTAAATGCAAGTTTCTACCCGTGTAGAGAAAACGCTTATATGTTTGAGATTTGGAAATTACAAGGAGAGCCATAGAAAAGAATCAAAGTTATGCTCCCAATGCTTAATTTGCTAACAGTTGTATATATAAAATATCATAAAGGAATTATAGTATTATTTTCTTGACAGACTTTAAAAATGAAGATGAAACCTTCTAAAGAGAAGATACTGGAAACGAAACATGAAAATGTAGTAGACTACAAAAGAGTCAATATTTTACACTTCATTCTACATTTCCTTTCTAGGAAAAGGACTTTCTCTTAACGAAACTTCAATTTCTATACTGTTACATTCGGAATTCCAATTCCTTCAATGCCTTTTAAACGATCTCTCCCTCACTATAAAACAACTTTGCGGTAGCAGCAAAGTTGAATCATATTTCTCCACAAACCTTTTGCCGTATCGAATCCACTCTCCGATATTAAAGTTAATGGCAGACAAACAGGGAAATAACGTTTGGTGTAGTCAAGTCGAATGGCCATACCTGGTGGATGTCAGCAGTTGGTGAATAATTTAGAAGACCTCCCCAGTAATTCCGGATCTCTCTCTTCAAAATGCAGCAGAAGAGCCAGCAATTAAAGCTTTTGATGAGAATATCCAGAAATGGCTGGAGGAATTTTCTGGATTTCCTTTCGAGCTCAAGCTCTTAAAACGTAGCGCCTGGACATTGAGGTTGCGCAGAAATTGCTGGAAGGAATTAAATTTCTCCCTCACTCTGTGTTTACTTGGTTGTGGCCAATGGATAAAGATAGACTAAAGATTAAATTTACACTGCCGATGTATCTTCAAGCTGGGTGAATTTAAGCGAAGGGATCATAGCCAATGTATTGAAATGCTCAAGCGTGCCTTCTCAACGATGTTGATTGCTGTTTCAAGTACTTCGATAACGGGGGAACATATGAAGCGAACACATTCGACCATCGAGTGATTTACGGAACACAAGAGGTATATGCAGCGAATTTAGCGGAATATATAATCAAACTATTTTTCAAATAATCGAGAAATTAATTTCTCGAAATCGTCTTTTCATTATATTGTTTTATAAAATAGGTTGTGAAATAACAGTGATTTCCCTGGAATATAAAACAGTTATATAAGCTTTTATTTAATTTCTTTCATGTTTGTAAAGCTGTAATTTTGTAATTGATTTTTCATTATATTGTTTTATAAAATAATAAACATTTCCTTGGAATATAAAACAGTTATATGAGATTTTATTTAACTCCTTTCATATTTGTAAGGCTGGAATTTTGTAATTTTTTCTTTTACTTTCTGATATGCTAGAGTTCTAAAATTCTGCACAATTCTGCGTTACCTATAGCAATGTTATTTATTATTTTATGTCTTTCTGAACTTCATTATCAATTAAAAGCTTATTTTAACTTAATGTTCATTCCATATCAGAGGTGCTATCTGCCAGTGAATTTCAGAAAAAAAATTATTGGAAATTTCTACTATAATTTATAATAAATTATGAAATATTTTATGCTAATAAATACAGAATAATAATACGTGCCCTTACTTTAAAAACTGTTGTATTTTAATTATTGTAACCATAAGAATCAGAATGGAATTCATTCTTAGAAACCATTTTTATCTGTGTGACTTTTTGTATACTTTGATTTAAATACAAATACATTTTTTTTTACTTGAAAGTTTTTATGCAATTCGTACACTACTGAAATTCTTCTACTCTTCTCTAATATGTCACAGAAAATTATTTCGGTGAAGATTTATATTGTGCCATTTAATTATTTACCCAGTTAATCCATTAATTAAAGTTTGGTTTAGGAAATCAATTATCTAACCAAGTTCAATGTAATAAGAATTTAATATTTTGTTGACTTTAAATGGAGAAATTCGTCATTTTCGAATTAGCCGATATTCATAATTCATCTGATCTTTCAACTGACGAATCCTATACGAACAGCTCCAAATATAGCTTTATATGAACTGCAATCGATCTAAAGATTATTAATTGAAGTAGCACATCGTTGAATTGCTTATGAACTAAATCAAACTTGAGGAAAACGAAAAATAGTTTCATTTAGTTATTTATCATAAAAGTAGCTCATAAATATGTATTATATGTGTATATCGGTTTCTTTCTAAATTGATTTAAAAGTCTATTTCTTGATACGAATTATAAATTGTTGACTATTTGTACGAAAAAGATAACCAGTTTTAATTTCATTTAAGTCTTAAATGAACTCATTTTTGTGATTAGGAACTATCTCCATTGCTCACATTTTGAGTTACAACTATTTTTTCAAGAATTAACATAGCAGAAAAATTCAATTATTAATAAGTGCATTATGAGTAATTTGTTTTATAGTTTCTTAAGTTAGCTCAGTTTTGCGTAAAAGACTAAAAATTTTTAGGTACAGTCTAAAATGATGAACATAAAATTCATGAAATGGCGGTTGGTTCCTTAGAACATAACCGCCTCCATGCATAAGATAAAAATCAATAAAATAAAGAATATAAACCAAGCTGTTAACACAATGTATCCAAAATATAAAGCATCTTTACCTTTACAGCAGTTACTTTATTTGTACTCGCAAAGAATCGAAAATCAGCAAAACCATTTCGATAGTCAAAATAAATCAAACCCAAAATCTTTCATTTGTTTCAGGGCCAGAACTATGCCATTCGCAACGACGCAGCAGCAATTGAAGAAGGTAAACTGTTTAAGACAAAGAACTAACTGTTCTCGGGCAGAAGCATTTGGGAGGACTAAGGCATATCAAAACGTTAATGTTTCCTAGCAGCTTTTGAGAATCAATAAAAACGAATGTGTTGCTTAATTAGCTCGTAAAAACCATATTGTCGCGCAGGAAGACTTGGGGGTGAGCTGGCGAAAAGCAATCTTACCCATTCGCCCTAAAGGTCCGACGATACTTGATGAAACATTTACATTTCTTTTAATGGCCAACATACTCTGGATCTATCTGGCGTAGGTGGGTGTGTTATTGAATGAGATGGGGAAGGGGTGTGGACATAAAAGTTGGGGGTTGGGAGTCTTTCCATTAGGGAAGCGTGTCACATGACAATAAGACACCCCTTCTTTGTCTTCCCGTGATGCATCATGCATATTCAAAAGGTATTTTCACCCCTTCTCCTCATTAGGGACATTTCGTTAATTGAAGAAACACGTTTTTAAAGCGTTCGATCACACCCGGGTTAATAAGTCATGGCGAGATTCGTGTAGTGTGGGAGTAGTGGTCGTAATTTAAAACTTTTTTTCATGTATATCAAGCGGTGTAGAGTTACAGACCAGTCGTTGGATGCGAAACTAATGTTGGACAGCATGTCTTTAAGTTCATTCGTGAGAATGATTTTCAAAAACATAATATTTTTCATTTAATATTTAGTTTTCAATGCAAAAATTCCATTTAAGCGTCTTTTCTATATATTTTCCGCATTATGTAAAACGTCAAATAAGTCTGTTGAATTCATACAAGATATACAATTATTTATTCTCCTTAAATTTCTATTTTGTCTATTGTTTGTAAAACCTTTTAATGTGTCATATATATTTCTACTTTTGCATATTATACTATTTCACACATATTTCTGTTTTGTCAACTTTTGTATAAATATTTCGCATTATGCAAAATATCCAATAAGTTTGATGTGTTCAAGTGAGATAAACAATTATTTATTTTCCAATAAATTTCTGTTTTGTCTGTTGGTTAATAATTAAGAGTAGTTGTTTCTTCAGCTTTATATAAATGTCATATTCGAATAACTGCTTCCCTTGAAAGGTTATCATAGCGCAGTATTTTTGAAACCTATCGATAACGACTCCAAATGGATCACGACCGAAACGTTCGATCAAATTCTTCATCACTTATAAAAAATAGTTTAAAAAATATGTAGATTAAAAATGCTTAATCGAAATTTACGAAATATGTGTGTTTAAATCAAATTTATTTATCTCACAAGAGAGGGAAAAAAACTGAAAAAGGAAAATTTTATAATTTATTTATTTATTACTTGCACAGAATGAGTAGCCTAAGAATTATTCAAATTAAAAAAAATTTATACTAAAAGAATATTGTTTATTTAATGATGGACCGAAATATTTTTTGAATAACAATGAAAGATTTTTTTAAAAAATTGGTGCTATAATTAGTGGTTATTGAATTGAGCAAAAAAATATTTGTATATAATGTTATTCTTGAAAAGGCATGATATAAAAATATTTGCCTATCGCTAGTTAATTTATTTAATGATGTAAATAACTTAAGGAATTTTAATATATTCAAATAGTCATGTTTCTAAAAATGAAGATTGCTTGCGCTGAATTTGTAATAAAGAGGACGATCGTGAATTTTTTGTAGGAATTTATAAAAGCATTGTTTGTATTATGCATGTACAATCAGCTTGATAGTTAGAATTACTAAAATGATATAGATTTTTTTCAGATAGGTAGATAATAGAGGTAGTATTTCCCATTTTCTTACAGTCATACCACGCAGGCTGAGCAACATTATTGCTTGCAGTCATAAGGGAAAATTTCCAGCAAACGGATAATTATCCTCGCTAAGTGCATATTTGAATTTTTTAGTATTTATTGAACTTAAAATCCGGATGCAATATGGAGATAACCCCCTTAACCACTCGCTTTCTCTAGCTAGTTGCCATCACTTCCCAGCAAATCTTCCTTCTCCAACTATCGGGAGGTGTGGCCACGGCTATGGGTAATAGCAGATCCGGTCTTTTGCATTTTGTGGTTGATTTCCTCACTCCCTTAATACGCCCCTCTCCCTGAGCCCTAAAGAATCGAGGAATTCGGAAATTTTTGAATAAACATGGCAGGATAAAATCAGTGGGAGGAAATTATCTTCTGCTAATGATGCAGGTTGCCGAGGACATTTGCATGACATGATTTGTACATGCCACTCTTCGCAATAGATCGTTAATGGCACTTAATGTGCAGATTATCATTTCCCCCTTCCCATACCCTTGCTCCACCTACCCCACTACTCCAGAAACGGCATTTATTTACTACTGCCAAGTTTTTGAAACAAAAAGAGCCGCCGCAGGCCTTACCTTCCGATACAGGGTGGTTTTAAGTCTTAATGGAAAACCTTTTAAGGTAGATTTGGTTTTCTGCTACAGGGTGTATGGGAGATAAATAAATTTAATTTAAAAGAATAGAATTAAGGGGGTGAATTTGAATTCAGCAATGCATTTTGCCTGTAATGTTGTTTTCTCCGCAGGAGATTGGGAATCTGTTTTAAAAGGTAGAAAAGCAGTGCTTTAATTTTTAAATAATGTTATAATTCATCTGTTGTAAAGACTTGGTGAGCGGACGAGTAATCTTTTGTGCGAGAAATATTTTCTCGTTTTCTGGAGTAGCATTCGAGGTAATCAGTTTATTTCTGAGATAATTACATAACGAACTTGGATATTAAATTGGTAAAATGTGTCAATACCCCCATTTTTAAATTGCATTTCAAGCAGTCTTTTTTGGATTTTAGCATATTTTTTAAACCTTTTTTCTTATCGCATTTAACGGAATATATGTGATTTTCATTTGATTAAAAATTTAAAATTTTATGTGATCAAATTGAAAGGAATTCTAATCTTGAAGTTATTTTCAAATTTGGCTTGAAAATGTAAACTACTAAGAAGAAAGGTTTTAATTAATTTTATTTTTAAAAGTTATCATTTTTCATAACTTAATGCGAATAGAAATATAAATTTTCTTATAGTTTTTACTGGCAATTTGAGTTTAAAAAAAATTGCATTATAATATGAGACGGAATGAATTTTATATTATCATCTTATTTATTTCCAAGAAAGACATACGGTAATTTCTTTAACCTTCAAATCACTGTCTAAAAATATGAACATTATTTACCTACCTAAATCTTTATAATCACATGTAAATGGTAACTCCTTTGAAGTTATTTATTCATAGACGCTAAGTAAAGTTTTTAATATGCGTGTAATAAGCACCTATTTAGAAATATTAAAGATGCAATGTAATTTATTTTCATTCTTGGACTCGCTATACTGTAAACATATAATTAAAATACACATGGATGGCTAAATATGAAAAGTTCTCTTTAATTATTAAAAATTCATTTTCCTTATATAGAAATATAAGACGTTTTCAGTATCATATGCGGTGTTAATTATGAAGGTAATTCTTTTTCTGTAGCTTTTTTTTAAAAAAAATGTTTACATTTTTGTTACAAAGTTAAGTTTAGCTCTCTGTTTCTTAAACCCTGTTACATTAATGAAAGGTCGCAACATTATCCAACCTACGCAATAGAAATGGATTATTCTCATTTATTTGCGTGATTTTGTTGCATTTCCTTTGAATTTTAAAACTTAACCTTTCATGTATCGATGGAAAACTAACTTTATCAACCAAATCTAACGATTTAGGAAATTTTGTTCTGAGTCTTCAAGTTAGGTGTCCCATACTGAAAGCTGTTTATTTGGTCGTCGATCGGAAATTTTTGCGTTAGAGAAAAATAACATTCTCAGAAATATTTAATAGTATTGATCTGTGAATATTATCTCTTTGTTGGAGCCTAGTACTTGGTTTTGGGGAGAAAAAGACAACCCACGGCTTTGCAGCAGTACCTAGTAAAACCAAGAAAATAACTTGAGATAATCGATGCATTACACTTAAAATATCATTGAACCCCTCATGAAAACAGCAAGGATGTTTACTGTTTATCCACTGACACTCCCATGCATGTCCGTAAAATACGTTTAAAAAAAATAAGTTGTTGTTCAACTTTTGGTACGACAGTTCACCCTTGACAGTACTCTGTAAAAAAAATCGTTAAAAAGCCCGATGAATTGAAGTGGAAAAAGAATCAAAAAAAGAAATAAACGAATGAAGCCCAGAGGAAGCAACGCGAATGATTGTGTCGCAATCGAAGAAGTGTCCCTGTTTATTTCCGCCACTTTGCCAGTGGCGTTGCTTCTTGATGGGAGTAATAACATAGGACGGACAATGGAGGAAGCACACTCTATTGTGCGTACCACTTTCCGCTGTCACTGTCCTTCCGCTTTTTCTTCGTTTGTTTTTTTAAACGACTAGAAGAGATTTAGATGCCTACTGAATTTCAGTTGTATCATTCGGTTGAATTTTTATAATTTCGTTGTATTTCACTTTTTCAATCCAGATAACATTTACTTTTTGTCTCCGACTTTTAACCAGGAAAAAAATTATGCGCTTCTCCCATCCCCTGTTTAATGTGTATTCCATTGTAACGACCGATGCCATATTGGAAACAATGATCGAATAAAATTGCAATCGGTATGCTAATTTAATGCGTTGATTTAATTTTTATTTAATTTGCTATCCATCTTGAAGACATTCGTCGGAATCTGTATTGCAAATTTAATCTACTAGCATCTCATTATCCTTTTTGTTTCATGAAGAAAAATATTTCCTAAAGGATTGGGTTACCATATTAACCTAACTGATGTTCAGATTTTTTAAACTACAGTACATTAATAAAAAAGTACTGTACTATTTATGAGTTCATTTTATGCCAGAGCATATATAATTTCAAATGCTTTATATCCTTCTGGTGCCAGCAATATTGTTCAAATTTTTCTTTATCTCAATACAAAAAAAAACTTTTTATTTTTAATTACTGTGCATTGTTTTTAATTTTTATATTAATCTCATATTAAATTTCTCCTTAATGCATTAATAGTAATTGGTACTAATATTAATGGTATAAAAAGTAATTATATTATTTTATGATAATATGGCGTATAAATTTGAGTCTCTTGCAGTCTTGAAGTAGTGTTTTGGCCATATAACTCTGCATTTATTATATAGTGCTGTGTTTCAGACTTATTATCGATGTATCGATAAAAATAGTGAAATTTGTTTTAGGATTTCGGCATCAAGCAGTTTAAGAATAATTTCTTAGCTTCATATTCTAATATAAACAAAAAAAAGTTTATATGGTGATCTTTTTCAATACATGATGGCATTTTAATGTTTTTATATCTAAAATTAGTATCTCATTTCATCTAATGGAAGTGGAATCACCTTTGTTGACATCGACAGAAGAAATAGCGATATATATTATTTTTAGTGACCCTTTGTGCGTATTATTGAGTAGCAGCACTCTAGAAAATGAAGTGTTGCCTCAACTACTTATGTAAACTAAAAATTTCAGTCAAATAGAAATGTTTACTTTTAAATATTGAGAAAAAAATGCATTACTGTTATCCTTATATTCATTCATTCATATCTATTCCATATTTTCTCATACACCAATTAAATATTTTTTTGCTCTTTATTTCAATATTAGCACATAATCCACAGACTGTTGGATTTAGAAGTTTGATAGCGTTCATGCATTTCTTCTCATAATTTGAAACTTATCTGCACAACAGCACATGAGACAAATAAAACATTTGTTTTTTAGCATTCAATTGTTTTTTGGACGGCAGAAGTCCAAAAAGCAGACGACTGCTTTCAGACATGCTTTTGGGAATTTTTGGAAGGCTGCTTCCAGAAGAATTACTTTCTAAGCATGAGAAAATTACGTTGGTGTTTGGACATTAAATAAATTATTTGAAAGATTCTCTGCGTATCAAAATAAGAATTTTTCCTACAGACAAATTTCAGACAGATGTTTGAGATCTTTTAAATATATTTTTCATTTTAAAAACCCCATCAATTACCATTTAGTTCAAATGTAATGGCGATCAATACTTTAAATTTTCCTCAAAGTAAAAACAGTTAAGTAAACCCTGCTGAACATCATCCCATTTTAAATTCGCTATCATTCTGTCTACTAAAGCAATGGTTTGTCGAAAAATGGATGCATTACCTGGTGTTTAACTTAAAATTACAAGTGCGATTATTTTTGTTATAATTGTGGAAAACTTAATATCTGGGATTATTTCGAGTTTTAAAGCAAACGTCTATAGATAGATCTTAAGGCTATGGGTAATCAATGACGTATTGGTAGAGGGTTTTTTAATATGTGGCCTGACAATCGCGGTTCAAACTCCTATTCTGCATCAAATCCATCACTTGAATTTAGGGACCAAATATTATATATATATGGTATTACTAAAGTCCTTAGGTTGCTTTGGTTTGAAATTCCACCAGGCCGAGTACTGTCTTGCTCATTCCTAACTTATCAAATCGAATTATATATCAAATATGAGGATTTAATCTTCCCTGGTGATAACTCTAGCATGTCTATCCATGTCCATGACGAAAGGGCTTATTATAAAGGGGAAGTATGTGATCTTCTCTTGGTCAAATCAATCCGAATTACGTAGGTAGTACTTGGAGCTAAGCCGTACTTCGACCTCAATAAATGGGAGTAAATTGCTTTCCTGAAGGATGTTTAGGAGAAACTGGCTCACATTTGTGTTTCGCTTGGAGGAAAACCTCCATCAACCAGCCAAGCTGCAACGAGGAATTCGGTACTATAACACGCATTGGTCCACCAGTTTTTGAATAATAATGTTGGCTAAGACCACGTCCAGACGGTAGAATCCAGAACTTTGTTCCTCTAACTCATGTTCGTCAGCCATGCCTTGTCTTAACCCAATAGGACACTAGTTGGCTTTATTTGTAACAAAAATAGTCGCATCATAAATGCTGTACAGAATCTAACAATAATAAAATCTTCCTTTAAGAAGTTTCACTCTCCTGACCAAAAGCGCGTAAAATCCCTTCTTCACTTTCTGTCCCAGTAAGTGAGCACTGGCATTAGGTTTTTACATTAGTCAATAAGTTTCCAATGGTGGATTTCCCAAAACCCACTCTTCGTCTTCCCACCATCCTCTTAACATCTCTCTTGCTGCTCTTCCTCCTCCAAGAGCATCTTCCCACTTACTACAGCTGGAGCAATGTCAGTTATCAAGAGAGAGAGGGAAGAACCCTTTTCTTTTCCACTCCAAAAGAAGTTTTCTGCCTCTTTTCTGCCCTTTTTTTAGGGTCCCCTTCTCTATTTATCACTTTAACCCACATATGCTCCATATATCATTGTATCAAATCTATTTTCTTAGTTGGCTTCGGTTTCTATTTTTGCACATCGAGGCGTCCGGAATGAATTTTCTGCCTTGTAGCGACTTATTAAGTCTATATTTTATGAACTGTTTCCTCCGTTTGTGCTTACTAGCTTAGGCGGCCGAAAAGTGTATAAAAGTGGATTTGGTTTATTGCAAAATGCGTTGTGGAGGCTCTAAGAAGGCATGAAAAAACTGTTTTTGAAAGGACTTCATCATTTGTCAAGAAGTTGCGCTCTATTCTCTGAGCTAGCGTAAATATCAGCTATCTGGAAAATGTCCCAAACAAAATGTTGTGCTTGGTTCAGGCATGCTTTATTAGATCACTTTGCGGATAGAGAAATATATTAGGATAGAGTAAAACATAAAAGAGTGGGTGAAAATGAAGGGTTTGTTTTCGCGTTCACTTGTACTTTTTTGTAATGTATGTACAGAAAAGCTAACACTCTGAAGGGAAAAACATAAATTATGCATAATTTCGTCATATTTTTTATTGCAGGATAGTCGTACTATTTATGTGTAATATAAAAAAATTAATATTGTATATTGATGGAAAGAATCTTAAAAAAATATTAGAAAAAAAGTTTGATGTGTATAGTTTTTATTTTATTTATTGTCTTTAGAAATATTATTTTTGGCATTAAACTTAAAATGTTCTTATTTTTGAGAATCACTTTTGATCCATGCCTTCCCATGAAAGGCATTCTGTTCTTTTCTGGATTTGTAAATCTTTTTCATCCACTTGGTTATGAATTTCTTTTCTATCTTTTTCGTCTCTAAACTTTCTTCTGACAGCAGCGGTCGATTTTAGCTGGTCTAACCGATGAACATAATTTAATTTTTTTTATCGTAAAGCCATAATCCATAGTGATATGGAAAAATAAGTAATTTTTATGTTTAATGTTTAATTTCTAAAAATGAAATTCCTAAAGGCAAAATAAACTAAAAACATCAAGCTATTTAATTCTTTCCATAGATTCCTTGTTTCACTTATACTTACAAAATTATAATCAGTTTAAATTGTACATGTTGAAATATTTATGAATACCCTTTGAATCATGCGTATCTTTACGTAAATTTTCCAGTGTTTTATTGCATTGATTAACACTTTAGTAATGTGAATACACTACAAATGTTGTGTTCAGCACTTGTTAGCAATGCGTGTTGTTTCTAAACAAACATTTACTCAAAATTCGCAGATGTTTTAAAAACAAATGATGATGATTTATGAATGATTATAACATAGCTTTAATATTTCTGTTTTTAAAAAGCAGAATTTATCTTAATTTTTACGAAATAAAATTTTTAAACAAACATGTTATGCTGCTGTTTTTAAAATCATTTTTAACACATATGCTCTCTGATACATAAAATAATTTATTTAAATGAATTCAATAAATTTTACTGCTGCAGTAGAGCCAACAAATGGTTATTGCGCCAATAAACCAACACCAAAGCAAACCAATCAATAAAATATACCTATGCTTTATGGTATTCTTTTTTATATTAAGAGCTTTCAATTAATGAACTGCCCTTTGTTATTGAGTTTTCTAGAAAAAAAAATTTCAGAGAGATTTTTAAAAATGTAAAAATATAACGTAGAATATTTGGTAGAATATAACGTAAAAAAATATAACGTTGAAAAAAGGCTTGTAATAACTACAGAATAATCACATAACGTTTTAAAAAAGAAATTTTAACTACAGACATAAAAAAACGTAAAATTTGTTTAATTATTAAGAAGATATATATTTACTTATAGAATAATAATCCTTTTTCGTCATTAGCCTCCCTTAAAAAGATTAGAAATAGTCTCATTCATTTCATTAGTCTCCCTGTAAAAGAAAAAAAAATGTATAATGTTTTTATGTAAATCAATAAGATATATGTAGTAATAGAAACATTTCATATACAGTGTTTATCATTTAGAAAATATATATAATTATCATTAACATTTCAAATCAAGTAAATAGTCCATTTACTCGTTATTACTTGAGAAATATAAAAGCAATGGAATCAAATAATAGTTTAATAGCAAATGAGACTGAAGGCATTTAAAACCATTACCGTAAGAACTCGTAAATATATCAATTACGTATTTAAATGTGTAGGAAGAAAATAAACATTCTTTCAAATTTAAGAAAGAACCAGAATCAACTGTCACTCGCACACATGGATGCCATTTTTTTCCCTTGATGAGCAATATATTAAAAGAATAAGCATTTTTTCACTTAAACAAGATAACTTTTAATATGAATTCAGTCATGTTCTTTTAATATCAATGTATGTTAATTTTATTATCTTTAATTAACAGTTCAAATAGAAGAAATCGTCTATTAGCTACGTATTTCTTCAGAAATATAAAAGCATTAGGATAAACTATTATTAAGTTTAATAGCAAATGATATCAAACACAACATTTAAACTCATTATCTTGAGAAGAATTCATAAAAATATCAATAACTCTTAAAGACATTCGAAAGAATGTAAGCATTTTTACAGAACTCTGAATAAACCAGAATCGGTTGTCAGTCGCAGACAAGAACCCCATTTTTTCCCCTTGATGAGCAGTATACTAAAAGAATAAACACTTCTCCCACTTTAAACATGTTAACTTTTAGTATCAATTGTGGAACAAAAGCCAGCCGAGACTGAACCAGAACTTAGGGTTAACTCTTATTGGAGCCAATCAATCAACTCAGCAAGGACTGATTTTGACATTCCGCTTTGGATCCACTGCAATTTACTCGGTACTGATGGACCAATGCAGAATGGAATGCCCATTAAGAGACATTTCTCATCTTGTGGCATATGCAAAAGAGACAACCCGAAGAATTTCAGGAAAAATAAACCTGGTAAAAATAAACAATAAGAAAAAATAAACAAAGAAGGAAGTGAAACTCTGTGTGAGAGAGGGTGTAGCAGAAGAACTAAAACAATCCAAAGGGGGAACTCGTTAATTGAATCCGAGAGCCTGCGAAGACATTAAGCGTTTTGCTTGTTAAGTGCTTCAGTTCTGGAAATGGATGTTGCGATAGCATCTGCAATTTTCCTTTTCAAGACGGAAAACGTCTTTGGCAAAGTTTTGGATGTGATAATTAATTATTGTCCTGGGCTTGGATTAATCGCTGGAAATTCTTTCAAGAAAGTGCGTTATCTTTTCATAAAAGTTTCCATCAGATTAGGTTCCTAGTTAGCGATGGAAGGCATCATTTTACACAAAATTGGAATTTCTCCATCAATTATGGATCTGTATGAACTTTTGGTGCTTAAAGCTCCAGGCGACAGATAATGCTATTTACGGAAATATGGAAACAAAGAGTATGGTTATTGCTTGGCGTAAGGATTTAATCATTGATTACCGAATCTGCGAACATTCACTATTCATTCAAAATTTTAATTACAGATATCTGATATACGTTTATTTATTGTTTTTATTATCTTATCTAATCGAAATAATTCATTTTAAGTCATTTTCAAACTGGTGTTTTCTGCAAATATTATTGGATGTCTTTATAATAATGATCAGATATAAAAGTTGACCAACTAAAGGTTAAAATATTCCAACTTTAGTTTTCAAAATTTGATTCTGTAAAAAATTGAATCAAGTTCATTTATCCCAAGCTCTGAAACATTTTTTTATTAAATTAGAAAGATTAATTTTATGTACTAACGTCAATATATATTTCATTTCTATATATATTTATAACTATGACAATAATTGACACTTTTGCGTGAAGCATTTGAACTTTCCTCTTTGTTGTATATATTTATAATAAAAATTAAATCTTTAAAATTTGATTGTCTTTAACTTGGCAATAATTTGTATTCAATTCTCTTTCCAGGTTTAATAATGAAGCTGTCACGTCTGTAGATCTGGCTTCATCTACAAAGTAAGAAGTTCATTAATGTTTAAGTTTAAAATTCTGTCCTAATAAACATTATTATATGCTTCTATTAATAATGTGCTACAAAACAATATTTTTAATTAAATAATGGATATTTTTATTACTTTTTCGTTAATTGATTTTTAAAGAAAATCCTAAAGACAAGAAATCTCTAAAAATAAAAAAAAACTACGTTATAATTACAAAAATAATTTCTGATTATATGTTCAAAATTTTCTTTAAAAGCAAGATTGTAGTTCGTTAGATTAAAAATCGTGCTTTCGATTCGTCATAATTTGCTTTCACCTGAAAAACTAATTTGCATTCGCGGAGGCTTTTGACATGAATGTTGTTTTCTTAGCTCAACTCTTACTAACACTGGAAAACAACATTTACAGAATACCAATCCTACCGAACTAACCTAGTTACGTTTAAAAATTCTTCGCTGTTGCCAAGGGAAACTCAAGTTAATGACTTGGGAAAGGCTACGATGTTATATCGTCATGTTAAGTTAAATAATTCATAATATGTCATGATATAAATTGTGTGTTTAATTAAAACTTCGATTCAAAAATCAATGTTCCAAATTCTGAATAATAAAACATTATATTGAAAACCAAATGTACTTAATTTCCATTCAGGTCTTTCTGTAACTTTAGGATGCTTGAAACGCTTCATGCCATTAACCGGTGAAGTAGCTTGAATGTTCTTTTACTATGAACAGATTATGAACTATATACAGCCACGCCTTCTTGCTGTTGAAAGATATTTGGTATTATTGCGTAAATCTTACTTAAGTCGATAATTGTTTTAACTCTTTCCGACTCCTAACAGAGGCCAGCATACTTTGGTCTGGGAACCTTTAACACTTAGACTTGAAATAGGCTAAAATTGAAGAGAAAATTTTAGCCCATAGAAAAATGCATCATTTCTTTTTTAATTTAGGAAATTATTAATTTTTTTTCTATTTATCAAAGTATTTTATTTTTTACATCTTTTTTGCTTTTGACCAGTGTAGCCCTATTTATTATAAAACGTAGATTAGGACCCAAAAACTTAGAACTTTTTTATTACTCGGAGTATTGCTAATGCACAATGAACATGAGTGATTTTTTTTATCAACTTCTAAAAGTATCGACTTAGATTTTCGAATTACCAGACTGATTTTCGCAGTATGTTTCTGACTTTATGAAAACCAATATCTACCTAGTTTATCTACCAATTTTAGTACTTTATCTACCAATAATTTGTTTTTGAATTTCATCTTTGAACTTGGGAAGGACGTACTCACTTCTAATCTTATTTCGGTCAGGCAATTAATGGCCGAAGAATTCATTGTTATTGCATAAGAACTGTGTAAATATACTTAAATTTCAATTCGAATTATAAATAAGGTAATGATTTGAAACTCGGCATTTACTAAATGAACCTTCGCACTTGGTTATTGAAATTGAAGCCAAACCTACTCGTTCACTTGAAGCTTTAGTTTCAGTAGGCAACTATAGACACCAAAATTAAGGGCATTGCATGTTGAGGAAATTAAGCAAAATTAAGGAAATAGCAAAACCTATTACAGATTAAATATCTGTAAATTACCTTAACTCAGCAACTAATTAAAATATTGGCTTAAATTCCCTGCTTACCAAACTTTGTTTTTTGACCTTGAAGCTGACGTACTCATTTTCTTGGAAGCCTAGTTAGTTCCAGCCGGCAACTAAAAACCCAAAAACTAGGAAACAAGAAAATCTCCCTCATCGACGCTGAAACTAGGGAATTTCCTCCTGTTATTTACCATCCACCAACAGCACTCCTGATGAAGCAAAAGTTTGCGTTGATGGAAGCTAAGGGAAGGCCCCAAATTTTTTTCTTCCCCTTGCCGTTTCGCGCCCGTTGCTGAAGAGGGACAATTTTCTTCGGTTCCCTTAACTTTTTCCACAAACAGGGGTGGAGATTGAGTGCGACTGGTCACGTGGGAGGATGGTCACGTGACCAGAGGAACCGATGAACGAGGGACCTTTGCCGCTGAAAAGCTAATCTGATAAGGCCATTGTCGGTTACTTTTTGCCACTGCTGAAGGAACATTTAACCCATAGTCGCGTGTGCGTCGGTTCTTGAGCAAACACGGTTATTTTTCTTCTTTTCAGGGTCTTTTCTTGTTTTTGGTCTCGCTCGATCTTTTTCCCTTTTTTTATTATTTTTCCCTACTCCCTTCCTTTCTTATCCCCAGTTCGTTAGCGGTTCTCTCATTTTTGTTGAGCGGCTGTTTTTTTGTGTTCATAATGATCCTGTCGACCTGCCTCGTTGTTGCTGGTAATAAGTGAGATTTTGTCGTGAGAGTGAAAGGTTACTTTAATCCACCCTTAGTCCTTTTATTCACTGAATGGGAACTTCTAAGTGATTAATTTCACCGTATGTCACGACATGCCCATTCTGGCGCCTGCTTATATAGCTTTCTTTTTACCTTCTTTATATATTTTTTATGTGTGGATGTTGTTTTTCTGTTATTTTTCGCTCGTTTGTGCACATTCGAAATTTGAAAATTAAGAACTTTTATTTGAATGTACGCTGATTTATTGCCCTGAAACGTTTGTAATGAGTTGGGTGTAAGATAAATGGTATTATGATTGATAGTTCCGTAAACCTTATGGTGACTCTAATATGTTTGTTATTGCTGGTCATTATTTGGTGCAGTACCGAAATTTGGCACTCCTTATTCTCTTCTTTGTTTTATAGCATTAGGAAATGAAGTAATAGCTAATTTTGATCCCACGTTTTTATTTTTTACTTACTTATTTTTTATCAAATAGATAAAAAAAATCTAGATATGTATTTACATACTTAAATCTCTTTTTTCATATATTTTAATCAGCGTCATAAATATATTTCGATGTCTTACTACAGGATAGCTTTTGATTTATGACAAGGATTTAAACTGCAGGCCAAGACACCGGGTTATCGCTTAGAAAAATCTTCTGGTCGCGAAATTTCTCACATGTCCTTTTTCTCCCAGACTGTTCAACATTTGTAAGAAAAAATAAAGTTTAGTTTAAGTTAACCATATTAACATCCTCATTTTTTCTCGAGAGTATGGCCGTCACTGCTCGTCTGTTACTTATATTAACTACATGCCCATTAAAACAAAATTATTGATATTAATAAAGGATATATTTCGATAATAAGTGATAATTTAGTTACATTTACGTCCCGGTTTGAAGCAATAAGATAACACGAGAGCGAATAAGAGGCAACACGAGGGCTATTTTGGGACGGACCTCGTAATTTTAAAACTTTGTCGGATAACGAGGAACGCATCTCCTCTCCAAATTTACACATCACACCAACGGGAAGACTTTTGACCCACGATATTAGACTTAACGTGCACCGGGCGCAAATAAACTGCTTATTTTTGTGATAACGAGTTTCGAACCTGCAAACCTCCGGCCTCAAACCCGAGGCCTTCCCACAGGCCACCGTTGCTCCTAGTAAAAATTGAAAAAAGTGACTTAAAAATTGTCTTTAAAATTTTCTAAATAATCAATGTTATGGCATTTACTTTTAACTGTCAATACCTAACATTATCTCTTCTTATTTATTTTCTAATTTTCAGGTGGCGGCAAAAATTTTTTGATGATAACGGGGTCGGGAAATGTTTTTCGCCAAATATGGATTGATAGTATAAAAAGTTTGAGAAGGCCAGTTAATGAGAAGAAGCTGCAGTTTATGCTGTAAAATATTCAAATAATCTAAATTTTCTACTTCAATTACACTTGAACTAAATTGCTGTTTGTAATTCAACGTAATGTTACAAAAATTGTTCTGTGGGTGTAAGGTGTAAACAGTCCAACACACAGGGTAATGGAGAATGAAGGTTTATTCACAAACATGCAGGAAAACACGTAGCACAGGTAATATGAAACAACAGTTCTTGCACAGATTAGCAACGTAAACAGACAACAATTCACAGGTAAAAACAGTTCAGCACTTTCGGATTTAGCAACACAAACAGTCAGCAAATCACTAATAACGACAATAACAGCACTTTCAATAGAGCTCAGCTCACCAGCTTTCTAGCTCGCACTGTAGACGAAACTCCAAAGTCTTTCCAGTCGATCAACACACACTACACTTTGATCCAAGCGAGGCCCTTACGTACTCTCCCCGACAGGCCGTGACGTCACATGTAGTTTTCTCGTACATTCAAGCGTATTTTCTTTCCTAATAGAGATATAGAGAAAAGGGTCGCATTTTCTGGAATCATCGATTTGTCGCCAAAATGGTCACCAAGTTCGTCGTCCAGGTGAGGGTTCCATTCCCGGTCATCCCATACTTACCCCTGTAAAACTCTTTCTCCAAACATAAGACTAGTGAGGCAGGAAAGCGACATTGCATTTTTGCAACAATAATATTTAACTTGTTAAATGTATTTACTGTATTTTTCTGTCCATGATATCATTACTATTAAATTAAATCTTCTAGTTAGATTATTCTTGAGAAGCTAAACGTGATTTTTCATGCCTCCCTTATTATATTTCTGAACCTTCTTATTATCGTTGGAAGATAACAATATCAAATATAACAGCTACCTGTGAAATTTTAGTTCTGAATTTCAGGCATTGATATAAGTAACACGTTTCTTGCTAAACTCTAAATTTTTCGTGCCATGTTTACTCGAAAGAAGCGCAGGTTCGGATTGAACGAAAAATAAAATTTGCGAGTTTTTTCACATTCATCTATGCATGAAATGCATATCTAATGTCTTCTGTGTCTGGAGACAGAAAAGTATAAGATATTTTATTTGATAGTTTGCATTCTTTGATGTAATATCACAGTAAGGTAAATTTTTCGGGAAACAGCTGCGTTTGGTGTTTTGCTCGCCCTCCATATTGGCAAGGTTGCAATGACTGTCACTAAGTCTCAACTTAGAAGGCTGCAGGTTCGAGACCTTATTATTCTAAAGATCCGTCTTGCATGCGGGCCTGCTATGTCCTTCCATTGCCGTGGAAGTCAGGAAAGATCGATGCCAGCCAGTGTCGCTGACTCGGGAAGGGGGGGGGCTGCCGCTCCTCCCATTTTTTGTGGGAAAAATTACTTAACTACGTTTTTAAAAACCAAACTAAATTTAAAAAGACAACTAAATTTTAAAATTTTGTTGTCTATCCCTATTCTACAGGGGACTTTTATGTGTCTCTAAATTGTTTGCCCCCTGCTTTTACCCCCAGTCGCCGCTATTGATGCCAGCTCAACTGTTGGTGTTTTCTTTGGACGGCAGTTCAGTATCACGAGTTCAGCACCAAAAAGTGTGTCATCCCCTAGTGTAAATTCATGGCAGGATGTTGATATAACTGAATTAGATTTAATTTTTTTGCATAGGCGCCATATTCTCAGATTATGGAGTTAAATTTATAGATTTATTTCTAATTTGTTATTAATGTAATCCTAAAAACTGTTTAATTCCAAAAAACTATAATATTATTAAAATATTATAATTAATTAATTAATATATTTATAATTAGATAATTAATATATTATAAATAAATTAGACATATAATTTAAAAACACAAAAACTGAATTATCGGCAAGGTATATAAACAAGAAAAATTCGCAGAAGAAAGAAGTTAAAAAAATTTTTACGAATTTCAATAAATTTATTATTAGATTCTCTGTAAATCATTAAAAATGAGTTCAGCTGAAAGGCATGATTGTTATGTAAGTTAAAGTAATAAATAAAACTGCAATGTGTTGCGCATTATTATTTCTGTTAATATTCGTCTATTTGTTGGCGTTTGTTATTCCTTAGCCCTTTATATCTCAACAACTCTGATTTGAAAAAAAATTACTCAGACGGTGGAATACATCATTATAAGTATAGAAAAAATAATTTTAAAATTTAGCTCGTTAAAATAAAAATTTATTGAGAAAGAAGTGTTTTTTTGCATTTCTGCTACATATTGCAAAATGGCAGTTTTTAAAACAGTTCTTAGTTTTGTTGTAACAAAGACCTTCACCACATTTATCACAAATGGATGTGTCCACTTTTGTTAACTTCACTAAATTCTGCAGTAATTTCAGGAGCTTCCTCGTGAAAATGGTTAAGTGTCAACTGTAACTTTGTTTTTAAAATTCACCTCAGTATCACCATCCGTTAAGGAATATATGAGCAATTTGTGTTAAATACAGTGTGACAGTATTGAAACAACCAATAAAATCGACTTGAAGAGCTTACTGTGGAAAAGACAGTGCCTTTTGGGTTTGTTGCAGATCTGCAACACCATGATATAAAGGGTTAGTGAGGAATTCATAGCAAAACTTAAAATTTGAGTCAACGCAAGACAGCTAGCATTAAACAGAGAATCATTTCGTTTATACTTCTGATTTCAGTATAATAAACGCAATGACTAGCAAGTATATCATTGTTACATGCAATGTTATTGAAAGATGTTTGTACCTAAATAAAAATAAACAAGATAAAAAAAAGAAAGGAATATATTCTGAAGCAAAACCCAACATTCATTGTTAATGCGAATTATGTACAAAAGCATTTATAATCTATGTGTGTGAAATATTGAAACAATTGCATTTCATTGTCTGCAATAAATTAGTTTCGCATAATAACTAAAACTCACCAAAAAGTGCCTCTAAAAGATAATCTATTTACTGCGGAAAGGTAACTTATTTCTGCTCCAAACAGCGCACTGCCTCCGCGCTTGATTTCTTTTACCTTAAATGGAGAATGACATCCTCACAAATTGGAGCACAAACAAATGAATAATTCACTTTCACCGTAAGTAAGAATCAATAATTGAAACTTTTCTGTTTTCCAATTCCCACTTCTTAGGCTTAATTAAAAATGAATTACTGTCGAAGAGTTACACTAGTTTTGTGTGAAACGCTCTGAAACTCACTTATTATTATTATTATTTTTAAAAATAATTTTTCCGCCCGCATTTTCTTAATGTCTTTCTGGTGGGTATCTGGAATTCTATTATTGAAATTTTCGTTGCTCAAATGGACACTGGAAGAAATAATTTTTTCCTTCCAGATTTTTTTCCCGCCAAAAGCGTCTGCCCAAAAAGTTCCAAATGCTCGCCAAATTGACACCAAACTGTTATTTATTTACGGCAGCTAATTATGGTTGGGCGTGTAATGATGCATCAGAATTCTGCGGGAGGAATTTTTAGTTGAAACGTTTCGGGAACTTTTTAAAAATGTGCTGATTCTTCCGGGACTTGTAATTTTCTTTTGCTTCTTTTTTATATTCTCTTTTCTCCAGAGCTATTTTATCGCTGCTCAGTGGGAAGACTATTTGCGTCAACACTCTGTCCTTTCAACGCTGGGATCAAATTTTGGCTGCTTTGATAAAACAACAGAAAGGAAGTAAGCTACTGTTTAGGAAGCATATTAGGAAACATGGCGGGATACCTTGCAGTAAACTAAAATTATCTGGACATGAACTTTTTCGTTTTTTTTTTTATTTTTCTTAATAACCTGTTAATTTATATTATCATTATGAACTTGATTCCTGTTTTGGTTTATTAACAGCTTTTCTTTAGTGTCTAATTTCATAGATAATGTTAACTTTTTAATTTTATATAATTATTACTCGTTCGTTAAAACTCTTTGCATTTAATCTATGTTGGTGGAATACAAAATAATTCGAGGCGTGTCATAAAACCCAGTTCAAATATCCTGGATATAAGCCTAAAGAACGTAGTTGGCATTGAAGATAATAATTCTTTTACTTCAGCAAGTTCCACCATCTGCAAATCATGGATTGTAGAACTAGTAGAAGAAGGCATTATTCGCTTTAACTATGGCAGAACCTGGCGTCTTGCAGATGGGATATCGGTATCTTACTAACAGGCTAAATATATGGCTTGTATATTATAATATTATTTTTAAATATAAATATATATATTATTTAAATATGCTTTTTGTTGGCGGAACGGAACAGAAAAAAACCCTTGGGCACTACAGCACCGGTGATTCGGTCATTCGTAGCTTTTTACTTGCCATCAATTTCAGTTGTCTTTCTCTGTGGAAGGCCTGTTCACTAATTAACAGCTGTTATTCCATGTAGAACTTAATTATTGTACAATATTTTTACGGTACTATATATCTGAAAGCTTGTACAAGTCTTGTATTAGAAAGAAGCATTATACTTCTTAAGTAGAGTAAAAAATAGTAAATTTATTTCAATTTGCCTCTAAATAAAACTGTATTGAATGAATTACGTCCGACTTCCTACGAGGTGGGTAGGTAGAGTTTAATGTGACAAGATCAGAGTTAGCTGTCTTGCGCCAAACATATATAAGCGGAAACTGTATTAAAATTTTCCACAGTATAATTAAAACCAAACATTAAAAATTCACGTTCTGAAAATAACGATTATCTTCTGGCACTTGCATGCATTATCGATTCGAAAAGGGCTTACATTTGTTAGAAGAAAAGAAAGATAAATAAACTGCACACACACACAGTACTGACACAAAAACATAGAAGATCCCTTTATCCAGAATTCTAAAGGATTAGTTTAAATAATAGACTGAAAGTTGCAATATTTTGAATATATTTTTTTATGTCAGTTGTGGGATTTCAGTATAATTCAAGAGAAAATTTCTATACTTCTTTTGAATCGTTTATTAACCGAGTAAAACAAATTTTTATTACCAGTATTACCTTCCTGGAGGGAAATAATAATAAAAAAAATGTACAAAACAAGCATAGCAATTTCCGAAATGTCTAAATCCTGAACAGAAAAATAAAACACAAGCGAAATCATTCATGCTTTAAGACTTCTCTTTCCTCCAAAATTAAAAAAAAGAAGTGTATAAAAAGGAAAAACTAAATATACCCTAAATCTTTTTACAACAGAAGATCTCTTTAGGAATTTTTAGGAAAAGTCTATTCGGTTTTTAAAGAATTCGTCTGAATTTTTATACCTTAAACGACTTGATGTGCCATTCTTCTGAAACTAAGTATTTAAATTAATTATGATTAATGTGTTGTATTACTTATACTCATGCTTCCAGAGGAATGCAAAAAGTAATACTTATAACTCATTCGAATCGAGTGACTTTTTTTAGCTTCTCCTACCCTTTTTTTACCCGCACCCCGCGAAAGTCTTTCGCACAGAGTTAAAAAAAGGAAGTAAAGTGATGATGTAAGACACAAAAAAGTCGTCATTATATTCGAAGAAAGGGTATAGAATTTTTTTTCTACGTAGGTTCGTACTTCTGATGTAAAGGAAGGTCTTAGCAAAAGATATCAATCTTAGTTGTCCCTAGGTTCCTCGGCTTGTTTCTATTTATCTTGGAGGATTTTTCTTGTCAGGCTTTTTTTCCAGGTTCAACCCTTCTATTTTTTTTTCTTGAAAAATTTATCCTAATTCCATTTTCTCCATCTGGAGGAAAAACAGCGATTCTATGAGCATGTTTGCACTGCGATCATTCCGTTACTTTCCCTGTAAAAATGTATTATATAAAGAAATTTTTATTACTGTTTATAACAAGTAGATAACTTGTTCTTTAAATAGATTAATTAGATTCGTTAGTAGTCACGTATCGCAAAATGTAAAGTGAGGCTTTATTGAAAATTTTGATATCTTGATTACTTTAAACCATTTTTTAATATAAAGAAGTTTGTCAGGAAATATTTTTTTATTTAAAGTTAATAAATCTGTGAAATTTTTTAAATGTTGAGAAATAAGTAAGGATTTCATTCATATTGTATCCTTAAAAATATGATGAACAATTATTGATCATTATTTTCCATGCTGTCATTCATGCTTATCTCTTGTTGTAGTAAATAAACGTTCAAAAATACACATATAAAGTATACATTTTCATAAAAATATTTCCAATTTTATGTAGAAATCCCTTTCTTATACTTAATAAAACGACAAAGATTTGCGCAAATTACTATTCAGTTTCAAGATTTTCATACTTTTCCTTTTACAATGTCTTCCAATACCAACTGTTGCTGAAAGAGACAAACCTCTGTCCTAAAGTTTAATTTCGATTACTAGCAAATTCTTCCTCTTCCCAAACCATCGAAATAGTTTGCCTCATTCCATTTTGTAAAAATGTGTCATCTTCAAACAATTTTAAGTTGAAAGCACTCCAAAATCGTTATTCTTAACGCTTGAAGGACAAAGTAGCATTTAAAAGATAATGCCAGAGGAATAAAAAGAAATTAGTTGCAGAAGTTCTCAGAGGCGTCACTCGCCAGTTCATATATATTATATGGTGTGTATAATAAGACAGATTAGCTGTGACCGTATCTTGATTGCACGCCTTTTGCCTCCTAATCACGTGATTATCGATCGGCAAGCGTGGATGGACAGAGGTCTACAGGGTCGAAACGTTTAAAGTGATGCGCTTTATCAACAGAGGAAACCGTTGTTGAGAAAGGTCAGGGAGTGGAGTATTTTTACTTTGCTGCGCGCATTGCTTACTTGAGGTTAAGGAAGAAGGCCTTTATTGTGTGAAAGATATTGGATCGGATGTGGATCATTTCGTAAATGGATGTTTACGCGATATAATTTGAGGCGATAAATCCCCGAGTGATGAAACGATTTCATTTTCTGTCAGCCAGTAAAATATATGCACGTTGAAGTTTCTATCGGGGTATTTATAAATAAGTTCTAGAGTCTTTGCTATTTATGTGTGAGACTGCACAGTTACATGAGTTTGAGAATGTATTGATAACGGAAACGCCGCTTTCTTTTTGAGTTGAAAATTTTGGAATGAATGTTTTTCCCTTATCAAATATGCCTTACTCTCGCTTTTTACTCTTTCTTAATTTCAACTTCGTATCCTTTTTCCCAATCTAATAGTGAAATGCATTTATTGAAGTATTAACTAATAAAATTAACAAAATTTCAAAATTAGTTTAAGAAACAAAACTTTGAAGGCTAAGCTTCAATCCCCTATAATAATTCTTGAGAATGACAGCAGGCCGTAGAATTTCTTGTTGTATATTTATGGTGGTGGTTCTAGATCCATTTTTTCGAGCCAAATTC
Organism: Araneus ventricosus; assembly: GCA_013235015.1. Taxonomy (NCBI): domain Eukaryota; kingdom Metazoa; phylum Arthropoda; class Arachnida; order Araneae; family Araneidae; genus Araneus; species Araneus ventricosus. Next base: position 2,319,116 of record BGPR01000023.1, read on the forward strand.
ATGAGTCGAGGACTCATTGTAAAGGAGAAGTGTAGCATTTTCTGTTGGTTTAGTTGACCTTGGAGCACCTATGTAGCACCTGAGACCCAATATTTGACTAGGGTTCATCTTATCTGTTAAAGGTACCTTCAGCAAAGTGATGTTTTTGATGTCCAAGAAACTCTTGGGTGGATTCAGACAACTCCTAACTATTTTGATCACCATCCTTGCTCAAATTTTTCTCATACTTTTTACTGAAACATCCATTTCTCCATTCATTTGTAAATCCTTTTATGATTTTCAATTAATTAAATAACTGCTGTAACTATACATGTACATGAGTTCACTAACTAATTGTCGCTTAATAGTTTAATATGGTTCATCACATTTGTTATAGGTACAATTAGAAAAGCGACACTACTGATATCCTGTCAATTCTCGGATCCTTTCAAGGAAATTCCTAACTCACTTTACAATCTTGCTTTCTCCAATTTTTCCCTATTGTGTTTTACTGAAACAGCTGTTTCTCCGTTCATATATAAATACTTATGTAAGTTATCAGTAAATTTAATAATTGTTGTAATAGTATACAAGTTCATTAACTAGTTTTAGTACTAATATCTGAATATGGTTCATCTTAGATAGTATGGGTATCATCAAAAAAGCGACACTTTCGATGTCCAAGCAATTCTTGGATCGATGCAGGCAACCCCTAACTAACTTTACCACCATCCTTGCTCCAATTCTTCCAATACTCTTTACTCGAAAAGGCCATTTCTCCATTTATCTGTAAATCTCTCATTTCCTTTCACGGCGTTCACTTGAGAAAGCATTGTCCCCTGCCAAACTTCCACACAAGGCTTTTCGCCCAAACCTTCAAGATAAACTGGCCTACTAGAAACGGCGATTCCAGCAAAGGTTAGATCCGGGCATTGTGTCCTCGTAACCCGGGGAGGTCGTAATTCGATCTGCCTCTCGGCCGCTGGTCAAAAACCCGGAGACCATCGACTTTTCAATAAAAGTTATTTCCGCCCTTCGATCTACTTGGAGATGGGAATTTTATTTCGCCTTTTTTTTTTTCGTCCTACCATTTCGGCTCCTGCCCGATACAGGGCTTTTTTTCCCTCTGTCTCTCTCTGTTTATCTTTGTTTTGTGTAGGGTGCATTTATTTTATTTGAGAAGTTTTCCTTCTTTTTTGCTGTTGATTTTTTGTAAGACTTTTGGAAACGTCATACAGTTTGAATCTAACTTCATTTTGTGGAAGCGATTGGTTTCGGATCTAGTGGAAAGTGGTGACCATGGTAACAGTCGAAGCCCAGCCTCTTTTCAAACTTTTTAACCGATGCTGTCATTTTCTTGGCACTTAAAGTTGTCTAAAATTGTTCATCATTTTTATTATACTTAATTTGAAAAATGAAATCAGGTATTGCGAATTTCAAGAATTGCGAACACAATGAGCGCCATATTAATCAGCCTTTTTGTTTCTTAATTATTTTTAGCATTCAAAATTATTTCCAAAGTACTAAAATTTTGTTGGATCATTCTTCATTTAAATGTGTGAAACGGGACAATTTATCTGTTTAGTTACAATTAGGATCATCCATGATATCATATGTATTTTGAAAAGGGAAACTGCATTGCATGAATTGGAATGGTTTATCTAGAATTGCTTTTAGGAACATCTATGACATCTAATTTTTAATTATAAACAAATTACTTGTACTTCAATCTTAACTATCGCACTTCTAGTTTAGCTTACAAAGTAACGAGATCTTCGGGACATTTCCCGTTTTCTCCAACAGTATAAAAAGGCCACCATCTTTCCCTTTTTATGATGTAAGGTACTTCCTGGTAACACGCGCTGTCTTTGCGCGAAATTTCTGAACAATGGTCATGAAGCCGATCTACCTAAAATATTATCCGGAGATTTTAAAATAATCTTTCATTCGTTAAAGATAATATTTGAAGAGTTCAGATAAAATATTTTTGGCTTTAAAGGACTGCCACCTTCTTCCCTCTACCTCTGAATTTCACCTAAAAGAATAAAATAATGTTATGTAATATAGAAATTAAAACTGAAATGCAAAATTTCAGGTAAATCTGTCTTAGTCATTTGAAAATGAAATTGTAACTCTGAGTTTTATTCTTACATTTGAATTAAATTATCACATTTCTTCGCATTTTAAAACTGGAGGGCTAGTATTATGGTTGCTCTAGACCCCATACTTAAGAATCGGTGGAAATATATTTATTTTCATTAATTTCTCAGTTCTTTATACTGAAATAAAAAGTAGTCGCTGAATTTTCTCTGCAAACAAAGCTAGGCGTTAAATGAAAGCTTCATTTCTCGTCATAGCTCCTGCATTTGCTATGCATTTAGCCCAACCTTCCACATACCTGTGTACTCCCTGGAAGAAGAAGATTTTTAGTTGGGTTTAGCTCAGTTATATTAACGTCCCATTTTAAAGCAACACAAGGGTTATTTTGGGACGGATCTCATGATTTTGAACCGCGGTCAGATGAGGAGGACGACACTCGCACCCCCTCTCCAAACCTCCGCACCACACCAAAATTAGGACGCTTCACCCCCTACTTATGATTTAACGTGCAACAGGCCCACATACACGGCGGATCTTCATCAGGAATCAGGCTTCTAACCTGGAAACCTCCGGCCCCGAAGCCGAGACCTTACTACTATGTCACCGCGGCCCGGTTTTTCGTTGGACGCCCAATTATCGATGCACTGCATCTTGCAGGTTTAATTCCGTAGAAAAGCGAGGTCCATATAATGCATCTATGAGGGGCAGAGTTTCTGAGGTAGAACATTGCTGCATATTGTGTGAAGAGCCTCCGATTAATCTCGGCTTCTACAACACCTTCCAACTAACAAAAACGGATGATTGCTCGCTGTTCCTTCTTAGTGCATACTGCTGGCGATGTGGCCAACTACAGCGATTAAACTTCGCTCACGTGATCACAATATTACAAACTCTATCCATAGCTGCTCAGGACGCAATTTCTTATTCGAACTATTTTTCTGCCTTAAGTTCTTTTATTTGGTTAATTTTTCGAAATTAATTTTTGGTTTACTTGCGTATTTGATATCGCTTAATTACTAATTGACCATCAGTTTGCGCTCTACAATGCTGGTAGCAGTTGATGTTCTATATGATTACTTATCGCGAAGTAAAAGTGAAAAATTCAGGCAGCATTCGCGAGAGGATGCATTGCTCTCTATCCCAGATTTTTACCTTAATGTAAACCCACCTAGTTGGTAAAAAATAATTCTCAAAAGAGATACTTTTTAAACAGAATTGCAGAAGGAAAAAAAAGCTTCTATTGGTCAAATTTCCTCTCTGTCCGAACTGTTTAAACCACTGTATTGGAAAGTCAAACTCCACCACTCTAGCTTTAGGATTTCGCAGGGGTAGGGGGAGGAAAAAGGGGTGAAAAGAATTCGGCAGGTATACCCCCGATAAGCAGAGTCGAAGTCGGTATTAACCTGTCAAAACTAGGAAGTTCCTGTTCCCTCGAACATCTTCGATCCTTTCACGAAGAAAGTGGAGAAAAAAATTGGAAAAAGAAGAAATATATAGAAAAAATAAAGATCTTATGTTGATTTTTTTCCCCCACTCGATTTGTGATTTTTCTCCCTTCACCTCCCTCTGGGCACTTTTCTCAACGAAATGTTTTTTGTAGTGTGGGAGATTATTGACTCAGGTCCCATCGCTTTGCGTGGAGAAAGGAGGAAATATAAAAAAATCTGAGATTTTTTTTTCCCTCCCATGAATATATTTTTTTAACCTCGCGGTTAGGTTTATATTTCATTCATTGTATGTGTGAATTTTTATGGAAATATAACAATAACCAAACAAAGTGGTAATACATGGTTGGACATTCGTAGTCGCTATCCAGTAAATTCTGGTTATTAAGTGGTATTAGGTGAACTTGCGTAGAATAAAATAAAAAGTTCTTGTGTATTATTAAGGGGGATTTTATTGCTTTGTGTTTTTTTTATTAAAAAATGTTAAATATTTAAGAGTTAAGGTCTATCCGTTTTTCAAAAGACAGTTTGTTGATATCCTTTATAAAACATTTTCACTATTGTTTGAGAAACGTAGGATTTTATTTTGTTCATATACATTTATTTTAAATGCTTGAAAATGCTATATCATTTAGTTCATAGTACGTGTGAATTTTTATGAAATGCCATTAACCAAATAAACTGAAATTGATGTAATAATTATTGAGTTATTTTTATCAGTTAGTATATCGTTTTATGTAAAAATGATATGTATGTATGTTATTTAAAGTCTCTCAAGGCATCTAGCAACTTATACTTAATTCAAAAGAATTGTTTAATATTCTTTTTATTTATAAAGCACTGAAATTTTGTTGAATCTGCAAACTGCTTACTTCAGCTATTAGAATATTTCATATATTTCAGTACTGCTGGTCCATCAATTTTGCATTTCTTTTCCAAAAATAGATATTACTCTATGTAAAGATCATTCATTATAACAATATTTCTGTTGCAATCTTTTTTGTCAAAATTATTATAACATATTCGAATTGTTTGCGCTTTCCTTGTAAATGAAAATGTCCGGTGATCCAAGAATCGTAGTATATTGGATCTTAGTTCAAGATGAAACTACTGCCGTAATGTAGAGTCCGCACGTTTTTGTGTCGTGGAAGTTTGGAGAGTCTGGTGCAGACTCGATTCTCAACCTCTTCATCTGACCACGACTTAAAATTGCGGGGGGTGTTCCAAAATAGCCCTCATGTGGCTTCTAAACGTAATGTTAATGTAGCAATTCAATATTGTTGTACCATAAACAATTGCATTTCTTTTCCAACGGTATATAATAATCAATATTAGGATCATTCAATATAAAAATAGTTGTGTTGAGATTTTTTTCAAAATCGTTATAACATGGATTTAGTATTCTTTTCAAAATTCTTTATTAAATGAAAATTTAATTTTAATTATCTTTGCATTAGTTCATAAATAAGCTATTAATTAATTACTATTTGACTACTTCAGTTTTCATTATTTCTAACAAAGCTCAACACATGATTAAGTAAATCAACAAATATTGAGACAAATAACAGAGCATTGAGATTCCATAGTAGTACACCAATAGAATTGACCTAAATATTCTGGGTACTCGTGCAATTGTAATCCAATAATGGCGTACGTAGAACCAGCCCATTAACTTTTGAACACAGTTTTCGCAAAAGAATGGAACTATTTTTATTTAAAATGTTAGTGTCTCCAGAATATTTTGAGAAATTCGTCTAACCAAATCGAACCGGACGACTGTATAAAAATGTAGATTTAACAATTTTTCATGAATGCATTTATTGACTCCACGAACCTAAAATATAATTATTTATGTCATTTAAAGCATTTTTCTAATTGGAAATTTAGACCTATTTCTAACGGTTTAGAAATTAACAATTGGACCACGATTAGCGCGGACACCCTGTATATTAATCAATATAAAATCATTCATTTTAACATTAGTTGTGTTGGGAATTTTTTGTCAAAATTTTAAGACATGCATTTAGTGTCCTTTGCCACATTTTTTATAACATTGATATTTAACTATAATTTTTTTTGCATTAGCTCACAAATAAACTATTAATTAATGACTATTTCAGTTTTCATTATTTCTGACAAAGCTCAACACATGATTAAGTAAATGAACAAATATTGAGACAAATAACAGAGCATTGAGATTCCATAGTAGTACACCAATAGAATTGACCTAAATATTCTGGGTATCCGTGCAATTGTAATCCAATAATGGCGTACGTGGAATCAGCCCATTAGGTTTTGAATACAGTTTTCACCTTTAGAATCATGTTTATTCATTCAGTTACCACCCGACACAATAGTTAGTGTGTTTGCAGTTGGGATTTGCAATTCAAACTAGTTAGTACTGTATCATTAAGCTCTATAAAAGCATGCTTTATTCGTTGTACTAGGATTATAATTGTATGATGTGGTTTCTCAAATGTAATTATTAACGTAGAGAGCGATGTTAGTACTTCCATTGAAACTCCACGGCAATATTTCAGAAGTTAATCATGGAATTTAAATGTTAGAAAAGGGTTTTCTGGGAAGTTTACTTCGCTGGAGCACATAAGCATATTAGAGATTTTCAACACGAATATTTGTTTATTGTGTTAAAAATCCGATTTTTCGCGAAAATTGTTGAGTGATTTGCAATCATTAAGAATTTACTAGTGTTTGTTAAGAGTAGTTCTCTTGATTTAAAGACATTTCATATAGTTTTAACGATTTAAATTCTTGATATAACACAAATTCTTATATAATTCAATTGCAATTATTGTTATCTAACTGAAAATCAGTGTTCATAACTAAGTATTAGGAAAAATCATATTGATTTGAAAGATTCCGTTCAAGTTCGGCAATTATTTATTTGAGAACTGTGTTTATCTTTTATTGTTTATGATCTCAGACAATAATTTTGTTTCTAGGGGAAACTAGGGATACTTGACCCTACGTGATTTTCTCAGCTTCTGAGAAAATTGGTAATTTTTGTGTGCCATTTTTATTTCACATTTTGTCATATGGTCTATTGAAGGGGGTTTTCATTCCAAGTTCAAAAGCTATCGTAATGGTGTGTAGGTAAATATATTTTGGGGGTACAAAAGTAAATTTTCACTTTTTCATTCCTCAGAGGGTTTACTAAGGAAGTTTTCTAATGAATATCGATTAATCAAAATATTTCTGAGTTTTAAGCATACTTCTAGCTTTAATTTGATATTCTATGTTATGCAGAATCTTAATTCTAAGTGGTTTAATTCTTAGATTATTTAGAAAAAGGCAAGTCAGGAATACTTGACTCTAAAATGTTAGGGAATTGAACCTATCAAAAACTATTGCAGTTCCAATGTCGTAGCCGACTGAAGCACATTTTGTGGTTGGGATCAGTTTTCTAGTGCGTGGAGTTGGTTGGCAAAATGGCAACTCAAATATAGAGAATAATTACTTAAAAACTGTTTGCTAGCAATTATTTACAGAATAAAATTTCTTTTTGTCATATCATTTCAAATAATGCAAATAATTATTTTAGTAAGAATTGAAAAAAAAATTAATTTAAATTTCATTTTTTTTATGTGTTCCTGAAAGAAAGTTTTATTTATTTATTATTTGAATAAAAATCTTTTGCTCGAACTATTTGTCATCGTTTTGTTTTATTTAACGTTTCGCCATTTCTATTGAGTTTGTCTTTCTTTCTTGATTTGAATTTTCACTATATTTTTATTCTTTTTCTTTTCATTTTCTTTAAATATTAGAAGAACCGAACGAGTCTATTAAGCTTCTCTATTTTTAGCTTTGTACAACATTTTTTAGATCTACTTTTTTCATTTTGATGCTATTCCTTTTTTTTTAATTTTCCAAAACTGGCATTTCTTTAACGCGATAACGACGCTGCTAGGTCCAAGTTCCATTGCTGTATATTTTATCATTTAATTAAACCAATATTTTAATTCTTTATTAAATTTTAAACTAATTTAATTTAATAACTGGACTTAATTTAATGACTAAACTAATTTAATTTATTAATTAGATTTTATTAATGACAATTGCGTTTTATATATTCCATATTATTTTTTTATTAGTTTCATTAATATTTTTCGATAATAAACACCTTTTGTAATTCAGTAGTATTAACCTAATATCTGAATTTCGCGTACATACGAATTATCAAAAGAATTTAAATATTCTTTGCATGTAGGGTCAAGTATCCGTAGCTTAGGGTCAAGTATTCCTAAGGTTAGGGATACTTGACCCTAGGCGATTTTATGAAATATTTTATGATTAAATGCGATATTAATTTAGCAGAAGAACATTTATCCTTCTTTAAAACAAATCTTTTTATGATAATAAAAATTCAAAAATTCAAATTTAAGAAAAAGTAAAAGTAGGGTCAAGTATCCCTAGTATCCCCTACATAGAAAAACAAAATGATTGTTGGACCGTGTCGCGAAAAGATGAGTTTTTTAATGAAAATTTTTTTTCTGACCGAAAAGTTGGGCGGGGCTGTAAATATTTAAGAAGTCCTAAACTAAGAAAATATATAAATTATTTTTATACTTTAATGGCTTTGCCTATAAAGGTGTTTTCTTTGAGGTTTGCCATTGAAAAAAGAGTAAATTTCTAGGTTATTTTTTCTAATAGTTTAGAAATAAAACGAAAACTCTCGAATTTCCCTGTTTTACATCCGTGCCAGAAAAAAAGATACCAAAGAGAAATCTTTTAAACGTGTCTTATTTTTTTCTCCACGTTCGTCTACCGTTTGACGGGGGAAAAAAATTTAGTGTCTTTTTTTTCCCATGAAACTGGTATTACGTTTTTTTTTTAAGTCTCTACTGAATGATAATTATGTCGGACCTGAGCCATCCCAAGTTAAATTTGGTTTCTTTTGTAGCATTCAGTGTTTTTTTAATTGCTTTTCTTAACCAATCTCTTGACTCTACTGATACATCTTTTTCTTTCCTAACCTGTTCAGTTTATGTTCTTTGGAAAGTTCTGGAATAATTTTATTATCTTCAAGCCCAGCTATTAATCTTCGACAAGATAGATAAGAATTTTTAAGTAAAGTAAATCTTACTTCCCCTCCCCCCTTCAATCTGTGGTTTACATCCGCAAAGTAGACATTTTCAAATAATGTTTTTTTTTTTTTAAGATGCCATTCTATTTATATAAAAGCCTCTGTGTATTTTATTTACCTTTGTTGACACTTGCATAATATTTGTGAAGTAAACACCCTTTCTGTAGCTAGTTCCTTTTAAAACCCAGTAGGTCTAATTTTTCCGGTTTACTATAGTATTTGATAGGTAAATGTTTACCAGAAAATCCTTTTGGTAAACGTAAACATAGGACTTTATTTGCATTTCATAGTGGCGAAAGTTAAAATAACGAACTTTGATTGTTTATAACTTCAAAATAGTTTTTTCAGTAAAAAGATGCGGGCCAAACGAATGTGTTATTTGTAAAATAGTATTCCATTTATTCATTATTTCTGCTTGTCACATATTTTCTTTAATTTTCCCAATATTCGACATTTTTCGCATATGAAGTTTGTTTTATAGTATAAACTTTTATTGAGTCTCGAAGTCTGTCTTATTTTCCTAAATTGTTAAACAATAGTGCATTCTTTCTATTAATATTATCGATTTCTTTAAAAATCTTTAATTAATTAAATGTTTACTTTAACTTAATATTGTCTTCTCTAATGCATTATGGGACATCCTTAGCCTAAAAGCATACTCTCGGCTTTGAGATCGAAGATTTGACCAAACATTCCGTCATGTATATGGTCTTGGTGTTTAGTATATGTTAAATCTTCCATAAGGATTCAAACCTCCTCTCTTTAGTATGGTGTGGAAGTCTGCGTAGTGAGATGCACGCTCAGGTGTCATTCTCATGTTCTAACAACGATTCAAAATCAAAAGTTCTAAAATAGCCTTCGTATAGCTTCAAGACGGAACATTCATTCAATAAAGCAGAAACATTTGAATTAAAAATATTGCATTTTATTCTTAAATTTAATTTGTTTACACTAGTTTTCAAACAGTTTTGTCTCATGATCGAAGTTTTTGATTGCCACAATACTTTCTGTTTATTTGTGACAAAGTAATAAAGGCAAAAAAAGACTTTAAAATTCTCTTTGTTTGCTATAAATCCCTTAAAATTGTTCTCTGTCTAACATAATCTTTCATTTTCTTTAAAACGGATGTCTCTGCTTATTATTTTACTGCTTTAACAAATAAAATACAAAATCAACAGTAAACAGCCGCACATCAAACCAACCTACTACATGGATCGATATATACCTTAGTATTTTCCTCGAATATTTCTCGCAAACTTCAGTTTATTTCCGAAATAGAAAAATGATTGTTGTCATCTCTCGCCATTTTAATCCATTTTTCCCATGAAAGGGAACTGCAATGGTAAGCCGAATACAATTCTCACTCAGACCAAGAATAGATATTTTTAATTTAATTTCAACCTATCAGATTTGCTTTCAATTCAGTTTCAGCTAGGCCCAGGAAAAAAAATCGAAATTTTTGAACTCGAACTAAAAGGGAATAAAATGTGTCAAAGGTGTTTAAAAAGAACCGAGAGATCTTGGCAGAGAATGACATTTTGTCACCGAACAAAGTGGTTTATTAGACTTACAGTGTTGGAATAATGGACTCGTATTTAACGTCGTGCTCAGTTAAGTGGAAATTTAAATTAATAACGAAGATTGGTATTAAGATATTTTATAAGTCTTCTTTAATTCGTTAAAAATAAAGACTGTCTTATTTAAAAGTACATAATAAGACAAGAATAAATAAAATAAGAATAAAAAGTAATTTCTAAAAATTGTACGGATATTGCTTTTTGTCAACTCGGATTGGCACAACTGTTGTTTTGTTTGTTTGTTTTTTAGATAACAGGATATAAATATTTACTCTTAAGATAAAATAAATTTCCGATTAAGAAATGATTTTATGATGAAAACTAAAGAATGTAAAAAAAAAAAATTAGATTGCATTGCAGTATTAAACTTAATTTTTGTGTGTGTTCCTTTAGTAATGATCTGAAAATAATTCAATTTTAACTTTGTTTTGTTTGAAAAAAGATTATGGTTGTTTTATGTGTATGTACTGAAATGTATTCTTTAAGTGTACGTACTGAAAACAGTGCGTACACTTTATGATGTTTTCATGATTTACTGATATGTGCTGGATATTAATATAACCAACTACGTCTATTACATACGATTTTCGTCTATATCTTTTCCAACTGCGTTCTTATTGAATCAGTTTTTTTTATATGATAACAGAAAAATGGCGACGAAAAATAAGGTAAAAAAGGTTGTTGGTTTACCTGCCTAAACCCTGAATTTGTTGTTTTACCTGCGTAAACCTTGAATTTGTTTTTTACCTGCCGGTCCTGAAGACTGCTGAAAGGCCACAGGGGACATATTTAGGTCTCTTTAATACCACTTTTTGTAGACAAATTAATCGTAACGAGATATAATTTTAATTTCTACTTCAATTTTAAAAGGGCTTCTTTACGATTTTCGTACTTTTTCTTCATAAGCTCTATCTGCCGAATCATATCAACATTTATAACCTACACAAAATAATAAAATGTTATTCTCTAGAAATCAAGACTTTTTAGGAAAAGTATTAATTGCATTTTCGATCATTACCATACAATATAATTTTAAAACAAAGGCTAATAATTCATAGAGCCTGTGATAAAATCATCGGAAATTTCATAACATAAAAATATTTTAGTATTCGACTTTTGATTTATAATGCAAGAAAATAATGCTAAACGTATCCTCCTGTGGTTGTTGAGTTCAGGACCTTTATCTTGCAAAAACGAAAGGTCAAACTACTTCACTAATGTGGCTAGCTAAATGGAGCGATAAAAATGGTGTAAAGAAATTTCTTTGCTGCTTTACTATCGCAAGTATGAACAGCAGTGTTATCGATGCTTTTTAAGAGCTGCCATTAGTCTTGCGGTATGGCATTTGTAAATGTCACAATAACATTCCATGCAAGTAGGTTTTAGCTCCAAAAAATATCTCAATGTTTTTTAGAAAATAATGTCTGTCTGCATTTTCTGTCAAGATATTATTAGGTATCTTTTATCCGTAAAATGTAAACTGCAATGCAGTGAAAGATATTTTTTTTTCAAAAATTAGAAAAGATTGTTAGAAATCCTAAGAAAAAAGGAGCATTTTAACTTTTCGATTTAAGAGATGCGTCCCAATAGGTATAAAGTCAAAAATAGTCCCATCTACTTTATGTATAAAAAATGTGCTTTGCTGCATGAATTTTATTGTATTAGTTTACATTTTATTCTGTGGTGTTTTTTGAGCGATAAATGGATTATGCCTAATCGGGATAGGTCGCAGGTTTGACATCCGATTCCCCTGAATTTTCTCCGTATGTATGAGTCTGTTGCACTTCAAATCTATCGAGGGTCAAATCTGGTACTTCCCCTCTGGAAGTTCGAAGAAAAGGGTGAAGGCTGAAATGTCTTCCTCATCGTCTGACCATGGTTCAAATTTTCGTGGTCAGTCCCAAAAAATAGTCCTCGAGTTACTTCAAAGCGGGACTTTAATGTATCTAAATTAATCCTAATAATTTCTTATTGAATCACTGCATTTTTTGCCTTTTGACAGTTAAATTTCGACATTTTAGCAATTAATTAATAAAATTATTTACTTATTATATTTTTGACTAGATGAAAGAAAGTAATATTGTAAATAAATATATTAAGCAATTAAGGTTTTAATTAATTAATTTTAATTTTTTTAAATCAAAATTTAACTTTTTAAATTATTTTTCTCTGCATTCCTTACACTTATACACATTTATTGTATAATAAAAAAAGTATGCATTGTGAGGTTAAAATTACGCATGATTATGGACTTCTGTGTACAAAATTGATCAAAATTACATTTCAGATATAAAAAAAAACTCCAATTTGAACTGAAACAAGACAAACTTTACAATCTCCCAAATATCCACTTCTTGATGAAAGTGAAGTTAAAAAAAGCAATAAATACAGAATTGGAACATTGTCAACTGTTGTCCGCAGATAACCGAACTTCCTCTTCGCAATTCTTTGTTCCTCACAAAACGTTTTTATTTATTATCATTTTTTTCATCCACGACCACAAAAACCACATAAAAAATGCGGATGATGATAAAAAAAAATCAGATAGCAGCGAGTACTTTCAGGGGACGGAAAACATCAACAAACAATAATAAAGGACAACAACGGCAATGGATGCCAATCACGGATTGTCCTAAATACGTGAATTGACGTTGTCAATCTGCGGCCAAAAATGGCTTTCTTTCTCATTTATCGTTGCTTTGCTCCCAGTCAATCTATCATCGTCGTCTGGTTCTTAGCGTGGCGTCCCTAGACATGATGGCGTCTTGATCATATGTGGATATGACATGGGAGATTTTTATCAGGTGAGATATATATAATATATTGGTTAAAACGTAATATGGGTGGGTTTGAAAGATGTTTTCTGGAAAGAAGATGTCATCTAATTATTTGTCATGGAGGGTAATTTACACCCTTTCTGATTCCAGAAACTGATATGAATTATGATTGCATTTTTCTTGAATTTCTGGTTAACGCTTATGATTTCGATAAATCATTTTATTTACGTAATAAATAAACTTATGTTTAAGTAGGACTTTACTTTTGTCAGATTTTATTTGATATTTTTAAACACTGCGGGATGTTAGGACGCAATCCAGAGCCAAGCACCATTTTGTGGATTTTGGGCTCACTATTGAAAACTGTATGTGCTATGTGATTAATTAATGTGGATTTTGGATGCACTGTTGAAAATTGTATGTGTCTTTTGCTATGTAAAATCGAACAAATTCCAATCCATGCAGACTGTTTTTATAATGCAATAATCAGTTATGGAAAAATGCAGCATTGGAATATTTGTTGTTAAGTCTTTCGAAAACAGCTACATCTTCATGTGGATTTTAGAGATGATTTCCAATTGCATAACTATGTTCGTATGACGAAACGCTCATTGGATAACCAATTTTCAACCATTTAGATGATTAAAGATATATTATTTAAATGACAAATTTCTGTAATTCTAAAAATGTAAGCCGAAGGAAAAAGTTTAATAAATGGCATCCAGGAATAGAGGAAATAATTCTAAATTTTGGATAAACTTTGTAAAATTTTGCAAGATCTTCTACCTTTCTAAATTAAAAGTTAAATATGTTGCTTTTAGTAGATCGGACGTCCTTAAAGGTCTCTTCGAATATTAATAAGTTAGAAATGTTCAGTTTCGCCAAATTTTTCTTTAAATATTGATTATTGCTAGTTTGCCTGTAACGAGTTCTGCAAATCTTGCAAAACTTTTAAGATAGGTTATATTTGTGTATTATATTATAATTACTAATGTCTAATGACTTGTAAAATTTTTCAAGTATGAAATAAGTTTAATCACATGCCATGTTTAATATTTGCGTGTTTTATTCAGCTGTTTTATGTACAATATTTGAACCATTATGGCCTAAGCAATCATACCTGTAAGAATCTCCTAAAGTATTATTTCAAATGGCAAAAAATTAGATTTATTTTGAGCCAGACGATTTAATTTACTTTGATTTGTAAAACATATTAGCAATTTGCGAATCATCGGCAGTTTCCTTCTTGCCAGAGCGTAAATTACTTTTCTAAAACTGTTTACAGACAATACATGATTTGATCGAATTCTTCACGAAAAAGTTTAACAGCATTGCAAATTTTGTTATGCAATTACAATAATAAAAAATAAGAGCTTTACTCTTTATATCTTTAGTAGAAAACTCTTATGAATCTCAATTTATCTTCTTCCACAAAGCTACCAGTCAATGGCATTATTAAAGCCGTGTCCTTTCACCCTTTCCCAACCTAGTAGTCCAATCCCGGGATGAGCCCTGCAAGACAAAAGCGTGTCACAATCAAGATAGAAACCCAGAGCATCGGAAATGTAAGGCCCTTTTGCTCCAAATATCACCCATGGGGACTATGAAAAGGCCACTTTATTTCATCCTCTCTATGTATGGTCCCCTGCGGGCAAAAGGTCCATTGTCCACTGCAGATGTTCTCGCTGAGCAGAACGTGTCGGCCGACCCGTAGGTCAAACGTGGCCATCGCTCAGGACCTACAGATTTGTGGTTCTATATATATGTGGCTTTCTCGTTGCGTCAAGCGGCCCTTTATTTCTCCGGGGAAGCATTTGCTGTTGTCACCATTAGCTCTGCGCAACGACGTGCTTACATTCAAAATGCTGGTGGCCTGGTGATAGGTTTAGGTCTGGGCATGGCTATATTTATGGGTGGCGGTTTTAGAAAGAAATGTTGGTGGTGCGAAGTGAGAGATGGGATGGTAATTAAAAGGATTTATGCCCTTTTCCGACAAAGAAGTGGAAATAGTTGTGGTGAGATTGCAAATGTGCTAACTTTGTAACTCGTGACAGCAGTGAGGATCTAATTTTATTGTGATGATAGATTTTATGGAAGGAAGAAATTACGGTTGTTCTTTGGATTTGAAAACTTTTAACCCTTTGCACTCTTATGTCGAGTCAGATTCGACATTCTGAATGGTGCATTTTTTACACATTCTTGTTGGATAGCGCGTTTTATAAAAACCATATATTAGCAAAAAAACACAGATTAATATTTTAGGAATTGAAACAAATTAATAACAATATTTTTCAGCTTCCCAAAGCGCTAAATCAATCCTTACACTCACACATGTATAATTATGCATCTTATTATCTTTCGGAGTGCAAAGGGTTAATGTACAGATTTGTAATTTTTTTATTAGTAAACGACTATATATATTTAGTTTGCGAAGATATTTTATAGGTAACGTCATGAAATTGTAATGAACAGATGATGTAAAGTGAGGAAGTATTTCACTTACACAACGTTCCTCCGCCAAGTGAACGAAATTTCATTTATCAAAGGTTAGCTCAGATTATGTAATAATATTAATACTTATAATATTATTATATAATATTTTAAGATTAGATAATATATTATAGTATATAATACTATTATATAGTTACTTATCATTTTTCAGACCATATAAACTAAATAAGTAACACATGTGCATCATATTTTTATGCTAAATGAGCATAATTTCAGTATTCAACCAATTTTATTTTCTATAACTGCTTATATTATTTTTAATAACTACTTATATGCAACTTTGTGACTCGGTCGAAATACTTTTGAAACAAGGCGAATTGCTGTTTATATGCAATGCTGTAATAATATAATTCCTTTAAATGTCTATAATAATGTGCCCGCAAAACTGTATATAATACTCGAGACGTGATTTCTGATTTACTTTTACGTAGTTTTATTTTACAGAGTGTATATGCTAGCACCCAGTAAGTAATTTACTTTCCTCATTCTGGGAGAAACATTAAATCAAAATCATTTCTAAAATAATGCGACGAAGTTATATTTACCAGTCTCAAGTTAGCAATCAATAATAGAATCTTTATAGCAAATAAGTCTAAACTCCTCATGATAAAGGCTTCCGATGTATCCTTTCTTTAATAAACATAAATATAACGATTTGTTTAAACCCATAAACGATTAATCGTTGTCATCATCACCACCGGGAAAGAAACCTTTATCTCCAAGACGACGTGCTCCTGCTGCAAAATTGCGAATTGTCTTAAGAACTACTCATCATTATTTGTACTGCACATCATTGGAAGCCATTAATCCATTTAGCCTGGCCCACACATTATACAATATTCCAGCTCCCGCAAAAATTCTTTTAGTCCAGGCATCGATTAATCCAAGTCCAGAACAAAGCATTTAATACTTCTCTCAGCGCTGATGGTACTGTATATAGGGGAAGGGAGGAGCATGGACGAAGACAGGTTCAGAGGATTATCGTCTTCTTCGGCTTTATTATGTCCTCATAATCCTCCTAACACCGCCAGAAATGATTAATGATGCATTGTCTCCGTGGATTAATAGAACTTCGATGTCTTTATTACAGCGGCATTTGGTAATTTCCAGAGGGAAGTTTGTGTGTTGGTGGTGGTGTAATCAGCAACGATGTCTCTGGAATAGACGATTCAGATTCTGTTTATTTAGTGTTGTCCGTCGTTTCTTGAGCAACAGTTCTGAATCGAATAAGTGTTTCGAGCTTTTCCATTGCGAAAAGTTACTTTTGAAGAAAAGCGTGACTCTTAGTAATATTTAAGACATTGTTGTAGATTTTGAGGTCTTTCCTTTAAGAAGATCGTGCTTATGAAATCTATTCAATTGAAGAAGCCATTACATGATAAAACTATTATGAAATGATTATTTCACTTTCTGAAAATTATAAAGGAATGGTAATTGAATTGATGGGATAATAAAACTTCGACATTTTTGTTGCAAAGGCATTTGACAATTTCTGGAAAAAAAAATTGTATGATGTTGGTGGTGTAATCAGGAAAGATGTCTCTGGAATACATGATTCAGATTCTAATTATTTTATGTTGCCCTTTCTTAAGACGTAGTTCTAGAGGAATCTGAATATATAAGTGTATCGGTCTTTTGCTTTTTCAAATTGAAATCATTTTGTCAAAAAGTGTTCTAATAGTAGTACTGTTTTTATAAGACATTGTCATACATTTTAAAAGCCGTTGCTGTAAACCGTTCTCTAGAGAAATGTGGTTATTTGAAACAGCCATTGTAGTATGCTGAATTAAATCTGAAATAATCTTTTGGAATGCATTTCCCAAGAAATGGAAATTACTAATATATTGCTTAATCTGCTTTTTTATAAGCATTTCTCAAACCAAGCATTGAATCAAGATTTAAACTATACATACGTAAAACATTTATTAAATATTTTTATTCTGGACTTGGGCTTATGCCAACACCTGGAGTAAAGGTGATATATGTTAATGTACTTCAATAAAAACTACTTAAAGATATTTAAGTAATTTCTTTGGAATTAAAACAAGGATATAGATTTAAAATATGTCTCAGATATTTATTCTGTAAACTGAAATGTGGAAGGGAAGTTGCTGTTTTTGAAAATTCCACCTTCGTATTAATTAGAAATTGTATCCATCGTTTCTCTTTTCAAAATATCATTTAATCGAAATAGCTTGCTTTCAGATTATTGCTTGTTTATATTTCATCATATACTGAATTGAAAAATCAGAGACAAAATTCTTTTGTACTGAAAATACAGCCATTTTGCATAGTGAAAAATTGAATTTATATTAGCTGCTGAAATTGACAGTTTTTCATAAACTGATTCATGCTGTGAAGCTCCGTAGAAAAGTTTAATCTTTCAATGGATTAAAAGAAGTCTTTGATTTTAAAGAAATAAAGACTAAGCAGTTTTAATTTCTTTAATATCCAAGACGTTCCTCACTTAATGTTTTAAGAACCATCACCTGTTATTCATAGCTTCTTTTCTGCTAGACGATTTATTTAATCTAAAAAATTTATGAAAAACGAATTGAGGATGAAAGCAAAGGAAGCATCAGTTAATCATATGCAATTACATAATCATGTTCCCTTGTGTACGACTTGTTTTCAAAGACTCTGCGAAAGATTAAGTGCTGAGAAGGACATGCAAAAAATGTTATATTATCAGAAAGATTGCGCGGACAAATTACATTTTTACAAGCTTTACCATGGCCGGTGCGGGTTATGATATATTACTATACTTTCATGAAAATAAATCTCTTAATCTAAGTTAAAATTAATAGTTGTCTGTAAGTACAGCAGTATTTTCCGTGTTACGCTAGCCAGCAATTTTAATAAGTCAAGGGTAAAAAAACATACTACAGAATGCCATTTCTGTCTATAAACTGTGTCCTTTTTAATTAACCAGATAGTTTGTCTTTTTTCAAAAATTCTGAATTATAAGGAAGATGACTTTATAGAATTGCTTTTTTCCTCGTTGTTGGTTTTTTTAATGAAATTGTATCGAAACTCGGAAGAAATCGACAATAAGATTTTTAAAAAAATACTGACATTCTATATTTCGAACTATTTTTCTTCCCGGTGTTTTCTTTTTCAACTTAACACGGTAGAACAGACGCAGGTTGTTTTTGTTTCCTTCCAGTTAAAGCTATAGCTTTCTTTGGTTCTTTTTTTTCCACCTCATTTTTTTCTGTCCCTCTTTCTCTCTGTTGTCTGCTGTGACTTTTTCACGGTCGAGGCGTTGTTAAGAAAACAATAACATCCACCCTGTGTGGACCTTGTTGTCATTTCCTCCACTCCTATGTACCTGGAGCCACAGGTAATCACACTCACATATAGAATCGGGCGAAGACAACAAAGAGAGGTAGGAGGTGTTATATGTTCGCAAAAGAATAGTTGGTAGAAGAAGAAGAAGACAGCGGCACATGAGATGAAAATAAAGCACAAAGAGCAAGAGAAAAAGGAAGGATGGTGGCGAAAAAAATCCGAAATATGGAGGCTCTTTGGATCTGTCCTATTCCGCGTCCAAAGAAGGGGAAAGTTCCATCTTCTGTGAGATTTCTTGGAGTGAAAGAATATCCCCCGGGTATGAAAAAAGAAGGTGCCATGCGGGCAATAAATGTGCCGGGACTCTCCCGTCCCTGGCTTTTTTCATTATTTTGTTCCTCTTGGTCTGATGGCGTGGGCCACATCTCGGTTAGAAAGCTTCTGAGTCCTGAGGCATGAGCACGTCTGCTGAATTATTCCTGATTGTAGGCTTTGGAATCTGTCCTCGCAATCAGTTTCGACAAATCAGATTGGTGGGCCATTGCGGAATACCTTCTTTGCTCTCTTCCTCCCTCTTGCAGCAGTCATTTTTTATTGGCTACATTTTCGCCCGGCCTATCTTCCCAGTCGCGAACTTTCCTATTTGGGGAGAGAGGCCGACTATTTTGGATTTTGGTTTTGGGATTCGCAGTTGTTAAGTGCGGGGATTTATTTTCATAGGCTTTCTAAAAGTGTTCGTTGGCAACTTTTGAATGGATGTAATGTGCTAATAAATAATTTTGTATTAATATATTCTTTTATCTGTCTCAAATAATTTTATTAATAGTTTCAAAAGTCTTAACTCTTGCACTCTTTGTCTTTCTCTATTCAACTTTCTTTATGTTTGGACTTTTTTTTTGAAAAGAAATTATTTCATTCTCTTTTTAACTAATTTTTAAAGTTCTTTTGTGATATTAACAGGATATCCCGTTGTTTTGTACATTTTTGGCGTGAGAGAGGATTTATAGCTGTCTCAAATTTCATCGCTTCTGTAAATTAGTTCCATTTGAAATAAAGGAAAAAGTACATAATATTGCATTCAAATTTTCATTTCTATCGGCATTTATAAACATTAAATAAATACGAAATTAAATACAGTACAACCGCTGTTAATCGAACTACAGGGGAGGGGGGGAGAGCATTTTCGGATAACGACTTCTTCGGTTAAGCCTAGAGCTTCTTTTACTATTTTGTATTTAATTATAATATGTAATTCTGAGATGGTTTGAGTGTAAACTATATTCAAAAATCTCCGTCAGGCGCATTATTCGCACTGGGGAGTTTGGGAGCAATGCGCCTGACAGGCACGAGTAAACATTATCGTAATTAATATTGTCAATACCCATTTAATTTTCATTTTAGCATTCTACAATTGATTATTGACCTTCTTGGGGAGGCTTAAACGAAAAAAGGGGGATATTGTTCAAAAGAGTCTCGCTTTCGCGATTAATCCCGTGCAAAGTATAGTAGGTGTTTTTTGGATTTACGATTTCAGATGCATTTGGGATAACCCTTGTTTTCGTTAAACCGAGTTCAGTTAATTGGGATTTTACTGTAATTGTTCACAGAAATTTAAGATTAAGAATTCGTTACAATGTATATAAAAAATGAGTTATGTGTTCCCATGAATCGAAATGTATTTAACAAATGTTTAAATAATTTGAATTCGTTATCCACAAACAAAAATATATATATCTTAAAATATGTATTAACAAAAATTTATTAAATTTTTAATAACATACAACAGGAAAACAATACAGATTTATTTATGTCCAGAAACTTAAATGCAATGCTTAAACATTAACACTTATATGTTGATGTGCTAAAAATATTCCCTGATTTCATCAAAACACGGTCACCTATTCAACGTGCCATAAATACAGCACTAAAATTTCTCCGAATTTAACCTAAACCACTCATTCTAAATTGGTATTTTAAATGAATATTTTAGTTTAACTCGGAACAGTAGATTGCTAAAATAAATGTTACATGAAATACACGATCTCAGCTAACATTTCGAATAAACATTTATAAAAAATAAGAAATTACAGGCAGTCTCACTGACTGTAAATTCTTATTGTGTGGTTTTAAATGAGACTCAAAGCAATGCATGAAAATCCTGCGTTTGAATTCCATAAATTTAATTGTGTTCAACGCAAAGTGTTTTGAAAGAATACGATTTTTTTGCACAAAGAACGACAGTTAAACTTTTATTTAGCCGCTATTACATATTACATACATTATTTTAATAACAATAAAGTGAATTTTTTCACCGTTTAAACACATTGAAATATTCGTAAATAGATGCGTTGTTTTCTGCATTTTGCTGCAGTATTATGTTATTTTTTAAGGAACAATTACTGCAGCGTATTGTCTTTGCTAATTTTGCATTTCTACGTCCCTAGTTGTCTTTCAGCAACCGATTCCTACTATAAACTATTGGGTTATTTTATAATAAAGGAATGAAAGTTGATGGTGTGAATTAGTAAATGAATGAATGAATTTGTTAGAGTGAAGGAGCATTGTTCTTACTCTCCGATTGTTTCGAATTCTCGCTTTTCGTTAAATTCTATTAGCATTTCACTTCGTTTTAAGCTGCTGAATTCACAGAAATGCCGCATTTCACATCAGACTTAAGGGAATACGACTGTAGGTGTCTCTAATTATGTAGTGCGAATGAAGCCTTTTGTCGAAAATCTTTTCATATTTGCTTGCCTTGAAATAATTCTCATTTCTAAATTGTATTCATTAAATATGTATTTTTTAATAACAGTGTGACGATTTAATATAAAGAGTTGTTGTGTGTTTTATATAGTGGTACTATATTATCGGAGAATATCATATTTTTTCAAATATATTTATTCAGCAGAACATCATTCTATTTATTTTTATTTATTCATCTTCATAACGCTCTGCGAATAAGAATAATTTATGGAAGAATTTTCCACAATAAAAAATAGAATTTATAAACATATCGCGTCTCTGAACAAGCCAAATATTTCTGTGAATTTTTCTATTTAAACAAATGATTTAATTCAAACTAAAATAATTTTCTTCAGTAAATAGTTTATTTATAAGTAACAGTTCGTATAGGTGAAATATTCGTAAATAGATGCGAATAATTCGCATCATAATTCTCGACAACGAACAGTTCCTTCGTTTCAGATAAAATAAGATATTTTATTCCTATGCAGTAACAATATGAAGCGTATGGACAAAATTATAAGTTAAATTGACTGCAAAAAATGTTACTGAAAATAAAAACTAGTTGAATAATTCTTTTTTTACATCTTTGTAAACCATCTGCTGTATTAACGTTTCTTTACCAACTTAATTAAGTATTAATATTATAGCTCAACTTATATTTATCTGCTTTTGATCTTGAGCACAAATTAAGTGTTGACTTTTACAATTCTATGTTGCATCGTGTGCTTCCTTAAGCTTCATTTAATATTAGTTACCAACCAATGGTGCACAATCCCACGAAAATAAAACGAAGACATTAAATAGCCAATTATTAAAAATCAAAATATGGAACAAACCAGACCTTTAAAAAGAGATAACACAAATAAGTAAAACAATTGGTATTTTGATATATTTATTAAAATTATATAATTCTTTGAAAGGGGTGTAATATTCAACCAAAATCGCTGGTATGGGAAAGCCTCGATTAACCGATTTGCCTAAGACAGGGCAGAAATCGCGTCGTAAATCACCAACTGCGGAATATTTTAAATCTTTATTTAGATGCAACATTTACAACATAAATATAAATACTTTTGAAGCGAATGGAATAATTTTTTTATATGCAACATTATAAACACATAATATAATTCGGCGCTTTATTAGCAAGAGGTGAACACACTGGCTCGCAGAAATCGCGGGTTGCAGCACAAAATAGACTTACACAACTGGATTCATACCATTTAGCCAGCTACGCAATTATAGTTTTGCATATAAATACCAATTCGCCTGTTTGTAAAAGTATTGTATTCCTTCATAAATATTATATATAAATAGCGATTAAAGTTGTACAGCGATTTTATACAGAAAAAAAGTAAAAAAATTGGCCGTGGTAGAGGTTTATGGAAAATAAATCCCAAACGCTAAAATGTTGAGAAAACGCTGTTTTAAACCAATCAACAGGTTAGATTTCTACCAAATTTAAAACAAATAGAGTTTCAGTAGCTAATTCAATAGCAAAAAAGATAACCAATTAGATTTTATCAACAATCAAAAAATAACCGATGAAATTAAGCTATATAAGATTCTTTTTTCTTCCTCCTCCATTGAAATCACAGCTATCTCAATGGAGATTCGGAAAAAGGTTATTACAAAAATTGAAAACTAAGCGCTTACAAAAAAAATCATTTTTTAAGAATTTTTTAACAAATTTAAAAGCTGTTTTAAACAAATCAGCAGGTTCGATTTCTACCGAAGATAAATTAAAATAAATACAGTTTTAGTAGCTAATTCAATAGCAAAAGAGATAACCAATTAAATTATATGAACATTCAGAAAATAACCGACAAAAATTAAGCTGTATAAGACTCCCTTTTCTTCGTCTATTGAAATAACAGCTGTCTCAATGGAAATTCGGAAAAAGCTTATTACAAAGTTTTGAAAAATCGTTGTTTTAAGAATTTTTTGACAAATTCAAAAGCTGTTTTAAACAAATCAACAGGTTAGATTTCTACCAAAGATAAAACAAATAGAGTTTCAGTAGCTAATCCAATAGCAAAAAAGGATATCCAATTAAATTATATCAACAATCAGAAAATAACCGACTAAAATTAAGCTATATAAGACTCCCTTTTCTTCCTCGTCTATTGAAATCACAGCTATCTCAGCTGAGATTCGGAAAAAGGTTATTACAAAGCTTTGAAAAATAAGCGATTACAAAATCGTTGTTTTAAGAATTTTTCAGCTTCTCCCATTCTTCTCCTATCGTAATTCAATCAGTGAGTTGGGTCTCGAAAAACTTCTTACTTCAGCTTTCCTTTTCTTTTTTTCTCACTAAAACTTTAAGTGGCTGTAGTGATAAGCACCGCTGAGTAATAGCTTTGCCAACACTACGTAATAATAAAAAATATATATATTTCACGAGAGCGGGGAGTGGTGAAAAAAATCTTTTAAATACAAGCCGTCAAAGTTGAAGGAAAAAAAAGGAAAGAAAGAATAAAAGAGAGACAGAAAAGAAAGAAAAAGGGAGAGGGGAATTGAGTATTAAAATTTCCTGTCGCTATTATTTTAGCTAAGTCTTAGAAAAACTAAGAGTTATTAAAAGGAAGGAGCCGTTTAAGTAAGTTAGCGCTGCGGAGCCTCTTTCTAGAGATAGGCCCTCAGTGATTGGATGTGTGTGTGTGCAAACTCTACTAATGTTCTAAACGATTCGAGAAAATTAGGGATTGGGTGAAAATTTACCATCATTTTGGAGCGTATGTCATATATGGGAGAGCAATGTATCCGATGTCAGCGCTAGATTCATCTATAACAATGTTGCTAGCTTTCCT
>BGPR01000023.1:2343461-2373624 GCA_013235015.1 Araneus ventricosus
ACAAAGTTACAACTATTTTTAGCTGTACACGAACTTTATAGACGCGTAGATAGCCTACGATGGTTTAAAGATAAAGGTATGTAAAGAAACTGAATATGGTATTGACATATCCTAAATTAGCCACTTAAATATGTTAAGATATCGACCGAAAGGTTGAATTTCCGAATCTGTCAATCCAGAACCATTTCATTCGCGACACCTCAGACCCAGTCAATAAGAGGACGCGATACTTGGTTGCCGAGGACGCATTTACAACTCCGATTTCTGAATAACGGAAAGACGAACGATCAAAAACCCAACATTAATTTGTTTTCCAATACAAATATCGATCAAATTACCGGCGACCCGGTGATCACTAATGAGAAGACAGGCAAGCAATGCCTCAACTTCTGGCTGTCCCCTCTCGCACTTAATCTGTCAACCACGCATCGATAAATTGAGCGTGGCCAAAGGAGAATTCCTCTGTGGTTATTGTATTTCACGGAGACGCACTTCATCATTAAAGAACTTTGCTGGACTAAGGGAAGCGAAAAATCAAAACTTTTCCCTCCACCTGACTATTATTTCCACCCAGTAGCATTCATTAAATATAAGGGGACCGTTGCAAAAGATTAGACCGATGGACGGGGCCTTTTACGTCGCTTGATTTAATTATCTGGTTTATGACTGGATAGAAATGATGATGCCAGTTTCTGAAACCTGAGTTGTCAAGGGGGAGTCCCTCCACTGTCTAAGACCTTTTTGTGTGCAGCAGTTTCAAGAACCTTAAAGGGTCATATTTGGCAGTTTGCTGGAGTTTTTACCCCGTGGGACATGTTCTTCGGGGATAGTGACGTCAAGAACGTTATAAAGGCAGTTATTTCTTTGTATTCGGTTTGGTAAATGTGTTAGATATTCTTCTTGGGCTGGGAATAGCTTTTAAATTGAATTTGTGCCTACCTAAATGAAGGGAGTAGAGGAAAATGAGTTCATCTAACTAAATCTGTTCTTGATTGTTTGATTTTCTTATTGATCTTGCCTTATAAGTTGTTTAGCTTCTAAGGTTCTTAACTAAGGTCGCAACTCAAAATGGGGTCGCATAAAATACTATATTTGGGTCTCTAACTTTTAAATTGTGTACTTCTATAAGATTTTTTAACACATATAAGAAAGACTAATTAAGAAAATTACCTTTATTTGAATTATTTTTTGATTTATAAATGAATACAACGAATTAGATTAATTTCCCTCTACATATAGCCATTAATACTGTTTCTTTCGAAAACAAGCTTTCAGCAATCCCATAAAAGTCTGAAACGTAATTCGAATGCAAATAGTGTTCCCAAGTCTAAGAGTTAATGTGCAATAATTGCAAAGGTATTGTTTTTTTTTACCATTTTGGAGGAATGCAAATCGCCTCACTTTTATTTTGTTTCTACTATTTTATTGAATCGTATTCGTATTTCCTTGCGATGCACAATACATAACACTGAATGCTGTTATCTACAGTTTTTCTCTAAGCTGAGTAGTAGAAAGATCTGTAGATCTCATCTTCACACTTCAGAGCTGTTATATCTAACAAGAGATGCAATAGCACTTTATAACAGCATTTCTGATTTATGCTGCTTTACATATTTTACCTGAAATCTTCCCACTAACCTTCTTCAAACATCCCTATATTGCCTGTCTGCCATCTCTGTAGTATTGTCTATTAATTACAATGCTTTTAATTTAATTATAATTTAAAAGTGATTTAAACGATAATTTTTAATTATCCTTTAAAAGTTATTTAAAAGATCATTTTAAATGATAATTAAAAAATTTTAATTGTCATTTAAAATTATTATTTTAAACATTGCATTCCTTATCTTGTATTCATTTAGTTTTTGTATATTGGTTTCGTATCTGCATACTCGACACTCTGTGCATAGTAAATGGGTTTTCTACGTTGTGAGTTCGGGAAGATTTGAAAACTGAACTTACAATATGCTTTTATTTGAATAAAAGTCTTCTTTTCAACCTCAAGCTTGATGCTAAATCGAAATTTTGATAAACAAATTTCCTTACTATAATCCGTTCCACGAAACACTCAAATATCATACCTTAACAAAATGTTGCTACAAGAAGGCCTCTCATTACAAACATTTTAAAATTTCATAAGACAAATCGGAATGTAGTGTTAAGTCTACGGGGTCTCCTTAACAAAGAAATTTCTTAATACTCCAGAGCTATTATATCTAGCAAGAGCTGTAGTAGTACTTTATACCAACATTTCCTGATTCAGGTTACTTTACATATTTTACCTGGGAACACGCCGCTAATCTTCTCGAATCATCCAATGCCTTGTAGTACTTGCCCAGAATCTCTTTCCAGGATATCCTTAATATCCCCGTTCGCAAAGATGCACCAACAAGTTGCAGGCGTATTTTCCCATCGGAATTGTGAGTCTCTTGAAATATACATGACGAAGGACTCTCAGCGAGTGAGGAGGATTTTCTCCAGGATGTGAATCCGATACAAAGGAAGTACCTTAAAACTATGTAAATCCCGATGGCACTAATCCTAGGCTAATTAGAAGGGGTTAGGACAACTTGTGAAATGGAATTAGTCGATGTGGTCTTCTAATTGCACGCGCACGGGTGGATGGAAAGGAGGTACTATGTGGTCCGCCGCATGGCTTCAGGCCATCATTTAAAGCCGGGTCCCGGATAATGCCCGGCATAATTCTAGGGCTCGCCAATCCGGCGCCTTGAATTAGCATAGAGCGCCGGACGAACCTTTTGCTGGTAATGGGCCCAGTGGAGAGTTGCTGTTTCCAATTGCGTAAAACAATCATCGATTCTGGTGAGGAGAGCGAAAGACAAAGACGGTTCATAGACAAAGCTTCCATCACTTCAGTCGTATTATTCGAGCAGCTGTTAGAGTGGTTTATAATGGGAGTTCGCCAAATACTTGTAACAACTGATGAGGCTCATGACATATGTCTTTATAATTTCATTCACTCAGTATTTAATATTTATTTTTAACTACGTTAATGTAGTTTTTTACGGTAAAATGTTTTCTTATTCATTTTATCGAAATATGATAATTCAACCTCTTTTAGTACAGTGATAAAACACAATCGGTGCTCTTAATATTTTGATATGTCCACTGAAAACACTCAATAAAGATAACAGATCAATGTGCTTAAATTTAAACAGTTGTTATGTTTATTATAATAACATATCTCTGAAGCTAGCATTTTTATTTCAGAACAAAACTTGTCGATAAGGGTTTCAAAAGCTTACATTTAAAAGATTTTTATCGCTTCTGCAAATTTGGTTTCAAGGTGGCCCTGATTGTTTTTCTTTACTGACTTCGTGTTTCAGTAATTAAAAGATATCTTTATACTTAATATTCAACCAATAATATTAAACTTTATAAGTAAACTAAACATCGCATCTTAAATAAAATTCGAGAAATGTACCTTTAATAATGGTGAAACACTTTTTCTATCATATAAGTTTAAATTTAAACCCTCAGAGAGTCCAATTATTTCGAACTTTTAGTTGTCAGATTAGAAAACTTAGCTTTTAAAGCGAATGAACCACTCTTTTTTGTATTTAATTATATCTCTGAAATCTTTAGAATACTTTATCCATGATTTTTTTAAAGAAAATATACATATAAATACGAGCTCTCTGCATTTGAACTGAACATGAAAAATGTTAAAAGACGGTTCTGCCGCTCGGACGGTTAAAAACTAAGATCACGAACCTGCATATACCATGATCAAACCAAGAATAGCTAAATTATTTCACTTATATCTATTTTAGTGAATTGGAACGCAAGCGAAAAAGTTAAGTCTTTTCTATGAAGGAACATTTTTTTTTAAAAATAAAAATAAAAACACTTACTGGAGCTGCTTTAATAAGTTTGTTATTGTTTTCTTATATTTCTAATTACTAGTAAATTCATTGCGGTTGTTATTTAGACTACTTCGGAGAAGCATTTTTCATTTATTGAGTGCAATGCATAACAAAACATTTTCATCGTTATAATTCGTAACAAATTAATAAAAATGCATGTCCTAAAACAGTAACGTCTTCTGAATACATAAATTTCTATTATATATGGCATGAGTGCTTATAAACCATTTATCTTTTGGGGAAGACGTGCCGCTGGTTTTCTGAGAGTAGATCATAATCGACCCCTTTACCAGAGATTCCATTAACACTCTAAATGTAGCAAAAGCGGAGAGAAAAACGCATTTACATGATACAGTTTAATGTTCTTTGCCTTTGTTAAGAGAATGAGTAAATAATGCGAGCGTGTATTTATTTAATTACTTCTTCTGGTAATATAACCAGAAAAGACCATTTTCATTGTCATCCCATATATTCCTTATTTATGACGCAGTTGTTCTATTTTTGTTTTTTACTTAGTTGCAGTCAAGTAATTTTCACCTGTTTTTCAAGTGAACGTTGTTAAAATGTTATCAACACTTAGGGTGTTTCTAATTTCATAGTCATGTGCATGAGTCAAGAACTCGTGATAAATAGGAAGACAAAGCGACCTGGAGCACCCAGATAGCACCTGCGTTACAAATCAAAATTATTTCCTATATAAATGCATCTCGGGGGACTTTTAGCGAAAATTGGCCCACGTTTCTGTTCCGCTTGGGAGAAGACGAAGGAAACTTCCTGCAGCCATCCCAACTGCAAAGAGCAATTCGTTGCTAACGTGCATACCTGTTTACTGACTTTTACATAATTCTGATTAAGAACACAGCTTGAGGATTGAACGCATATCCTTCTTCCAATTCATGTTCTTCACCCACTAGGCATATCTTTCTACTATCCACGGAACCACTTAACAGTTTAGGCAGAACCTTCCTAAAACTACCATGAGTGTCTTTGAAATAATAAATTTCTGTCAAAATAATAAGCATTTTATTCTTATTGTAATAATTTTTTATAAATAATAATTTTTCATTAAATTGTTTTTCATTACACTGAAGTCGTGTGTCGTTAACGTTGCATAAACTTCCTTATTGTTATCTATTTAAATATTGAACCACTTTGTTTCATTATACTCCTTTAAAAACATTATTTTCATATCCCACGCGGTCTAATCACCATTAAGTGATTTTCGAAATTATTTTCACAAAGAAACCGAAGAACTTCTTTATTTATTTCATCTAAAAATTGCTTTCGACTTTTAATAAATTTTAATTTCGTGGCATATTCATAACAAACGACCCACCCCCAATAGACGAACAACCAATCCGCATCTATTTTCACGTCTCATTACTCCATGGGACTCCAGTCAGTGGAACCTAATGCGGCAAAGTGTTGGCCCAACAAATGAAACTGCTCTGATGCGGCATAAGAAAGTAAATAACTTAGTCGCTTAGCGATTAGCCATTGAAAAAGCCCAGCCGCCTGGTATCTATAAGAAAGAGGCCACATGACCGCACATCAATTGTGGGCTGCTCATCCACATAGTTTCGCCGCCCCTGCATTGCCCCGGCAGCGCAAAGGGACACATCACAAGAAAATATTCTTTCATAAACGGAATATGTCGGAGCGCGGCCTGGTTATCCCAATGCCCATGGCTGGTTTCACACACGGAACAAATAGCTGCGTTGTTGCTTTTGGGGTGGGTTGCATTTGGGTAGAGATTCGCCCTTCTTGGCGATTCCTGATTTATTCCGAATGCATTTCGTGGGTTTTGTGAACGTGGATTTTAATCATATATTGTATAGCAACGGATTCGGAAACCCTCCCAGCTTTTGCGCATGCGTCGGGCGGAGTTATTTTCATCAAAATAGAGGGAAAGTGAAGAATGGAAGGGTGATGTTTACATTTTACAGAGAGTGATCCAACGAAGAACTCCAGAAATGCGCTCGTATGACTCATTGCCTGACACCCCTTTCCGGTGTACAATCGTCCAAAAGTGGTAGTCTCGGAATCCGTTGCTGAACAGTACTGATCATTTCAATATCCCGAGACTAGCCCTTTTGGATGATTGCGCTCCGGAAAGGGGTGACAGGCAGTGAGTAAGATGAGCTAATTTCCGGAGTTCTTAGTTAGGTCACGCTAAGTAAAATGCAAACATCTCCCCCTCCATTTTTTATTTCCCCCTATTTTGGTGAAAATAACTCCGTCTGGCGCATGGGCAAAAGCGCAGAGGGTTTCGGAATCCGAGCACGTACAATATATAAGCGTAATTTGATTAATGTCTGACAAAAGAATGACTGTAAATTGTTTATTGTTATAAAAGTGTATGGTTTCAGAGGAATGGCAACAGCCAGATATTATCTTACTCTCTCTTGAATTTGATTACTAAAAAACGAGTACGGTGGAGTGAAGTTACGATGTACGCAGTTACGATAAATTACGGAGTGTATTTGTTTTTAATCATTTGATAAATGTTCTGGTCTTTAAAAATAGCCTTATGAATGTCTAATTTGAGCAGTTAAATATACAAGGAGCCAACATATATTCTATATATACCTCTGGACTCATAAAAATAATTGGCGTGCTCTTAATGCAGATGTATTATTACTTTCTCGCATACAAATTAAAGTAAATCGTCAAAAATTTCCAACCTAAAAATCTTTGCGAATCTACACGTTTTAGACCTTGCTGAGTTGGTGAAAACCATTTTTGAAATTCCGTCAGTCTGAATTGCAAGAAAAAGTTTTAAAATGATTGATTGTTTAATGATTGTTTTTGTTTATTATATTCCATTCATTTCAAATAAAAAGTGATATACGTATGATTTTTTTAAATCATAGTACAGTTTCTGAATTATTTCTTATGTAAAATAGTTTGCAAATTTAATTCCGTTCTGAAACTATTTTCTTTCATTAGCTAAATTTAATATTGAAATGTTGCGAGAAATATTTAAATTCTATAGAATATTTTATCATATAATGTAACGAGACATTGAATATATTCCTCTGTCGACTGATATTCAAATTTTTCTATGTGAATAGGTTTTCATAGAACAGAAAATGTGTGAATTTATTCGTTTTTCTTTAGTTCCTTTAATGTGGGCGAAGATCGATCTGAAATTTTAAATTACATTGATTGATAATGATTGCAAAACATAGGAGTTTGAAATATAATCTTTTGACTACCTGTTAATTTTTTTTTTACAAGAGCTTCATTCAATGAATAAAATATTTCTAATAAATTATTCATACATTTTTATTAGAAAAGTCTTTAAACTTTTCCTATAAATGCTGCTGATGTTCTTAATCGAATTTCTGTACATTGTATAACGTTTACTTATACAATGTACAGAAATATAAAATATTCAATAAAGCATAGAATTACGTTTATCTATTTCTATACATTTATTACATCAACTGACGTCTTTTGAAGTATTTCTTTATTTAAATGAAAATATAATGGATTGTGAAAGAAAAACTGATTTAATAAAGCCTTTCTATCGTCTTTGTACTCTTTATGCGGAAATATATTTTGAAACATATGATATATTTTTGATATCAATAATTAATTACAGCAGTAGACTCACAAAACTCAGTTTCTTTTCATTAAAAATAGAAAATTATAATTTTTTCAAATTTAATCCCAACAAATTATTAAAGAATTAATAATTTTAAATGGCAACTGCATTACGTTTAATTTTTAATACATATTTAATTATATAAATATTACCCATAATGTTTTCCTTAATACTTCAGATTTAAGTTCAAGTGAATGAATTCATTACGAAACTATAAATTTAGTATATTAAATCCCATATCATGAATCTTTGCTTTCTTTTAATGCCGTATACAGAATGCATTTTAGAGATTTTTAAAACAGAATAAATAAATTCAGCATAAAATAATTACTAGGATATTTACGCTATTTACAATGAATGATTAAAAATTAATCATACCTAACTATGATCAAAATACAGAAAATTTTATTCTCATAATGCGGGTAAATAAAAACTGCTAAGTACTTCCAAGACTGGCTTTATTAATTAATCATTTAATTATATATTCAAATTTCTTCTCGGAGATTTCCTTATGCAGCATTAAATATACTTAAAAATATCTAAATTTCTATTATTTCCCTTGCCGATGAATTTCCTCAACGTCTTCAACTTCAAACATCACAATTCAATGTTTATTTATTATTTTTTCATAAAAAAGTTAATAATTCTGAGTGATTACATTAATATTGATAAGGGCGTAAAGATTAAAGCTTTGACCCTTTTTCGGAATGCTAAACCTGTCGAAGGAGATAAAATATTAATATAATTAAAATATTTCCCAATAAAGGCATAATTAATCAAGTAAAGCAGCAGAATCCAACAATGGGCTTAGAATAAATACCATTTTTTTCTCCTCTCCCATCTTCTTTCTCCTTTAAAGTCTTCTGCTTCTTCCTTAATAATAATTTCGCCTCCAAGTTGGCGCTGGAAAAGTTCGCCAAGAGATTATCCTGTCATAACAAATATTTAGTTAACCACTATCTTCGATAACAACATCCATTATCTTTGCTTGAGGTTCATTCGACGTTTCTTCGTCCTTTTCTCTTTACTGATAATACCAGTAGCGACGCGATGAGTTTGTTATGAAAGGCGGACCTTGTTATTTTTTTCTCTCCCTTAGCGTATTGGCTATGTTAATGCTTAAATGACTTGAATTTAATTTTTAAATAGTGTGTGATTAAGATATGAATATAAGACTTGTGAGTTTCGTTTCCTATTCAATTATGGGTTTAAAAAGCTTTGTGTGTATTTTTATTAGACCCTATAT
Organism: Araneus ventricosus; assembly: GCA_013235015.1. Lineage (NCBI taxonomy): Eukaryota > Metazoa > Arthropoda > Arachnida > Araneae > Araneidae > Araneus > Araneus ventricosus. The sequence goes on from BGPR01000023.1 coordinate 2,352,205, forward strand.
TAGAAAAAGGAAATAATTAAATTACTGTGATAATTCTAATGGTTAAAATCAATTCATGGTAATTATAATCAACAGCATCGATTTCGTTTTCTTATCAAGCCCAAAAAGAAGAATAATTCTTGTGTAATATTTATAAAATATACGTGTGAGTAATCTTCCCTTGAGTACGAAGATGAACCATTGCAGCGCCCCATTTTCTTAAGGGAATGTTAAAAATGGGAGTTAAATCAAAAAACCCTTTCCAGGAGATGGATTGTTCCTGGATTGAAGGGATGGCCTCGCTCCTTGGTTTTTTGACAATGTGTGTTTTTCGATGGAGTGTGGATGTTATGTGTATTTCTGTCAGAAAATTTGAGCCCCATCTGGTCGCGAATAATATAAATATTTTTTAGTTTATTACTTGTTGTTTGTCGTTCTCGTATTCCTTCAAGAACACGAACGATTTACCTTTCTTCGTGAGAACGTTGTTAATGAGCATATAAATCCATAAGAAAGAAAGCAGAACTGCTGCTGCCATCTCTTCTCTTCAATTGATACTAAAAATAACATTTTTATAATAAATCATTAAAAGATTACCACCGAGCTAAAAAAAAATCTTAAGAAGGGAGTTTAGAAACGGAGCCACCACCTTTGAAAGGTTTATAATACGTCTAACGGTCCCTGAAGGCGTTTGCGAAAACTATATCACTTTTGTTTGTTTCCATACGCCTGATTTTCCCTTTCATTTTGGCGACGTTATTTTGAATCACCCTGTAGTTTTGTATTTAAAATTTTAAAATAAATACATTTTAATCTCCAGCTGTTTTGAAAGTTCTTGAATTTAAAATTAAAGAATTCAACCTACAAGAATTCTCGTCCATTTTGGAAAAGATGTGAGCCATTTAGTGACAAATGTAATCGGCAGTTGACAATAGGACTTAACCCAAAATATCTCTTTTACTCTACTACAAAACATTTCTTCGAAAGAATGCCACAAATTGCTTCTGATTTATGTTTCCAGTTAATATTAAGTCAAAATTAAACTTAACTTCTCCCTTTATTTTTATCCGCTCCATGAATCGGTGGCGGAAAATAATAGAGAGTCAGTTCTTATTGGCTTTGAAGCTTGATGGAGCTCTATTCCTCTGGGACAAAATGACCGGCCTTTCGAATGGCCAGTTGATTTAAGCGATAAGACTATTTGTGTCTTGACCCTCCCACTCTCTTTGTTCGGTGGATTTAATGTTCCTTCTAACATTAAACATCACACTTTCTTTCTGTTTTTAGGATTTCTTGGAAAAACGGTAAAGGCGATTACTTAAGCCTTCTACTGTTTTTACTATCGAATAGACATATAAATTAAAATTGACACGCATGCACTTTATGTTAGCTGTAACAAAATTTATTTTGGTGGCAAAAATATTTCGTGATTTTTTTTAAAATCATTTTAAGGAAAAGAAGTTTATTTATTTTCAGATTTATTCTTTTATGAAAGGGTGCTCTTAAAAAGTGTAAATATTTGCAGCTTTATTAAATTTCTCTTTAGTTTATTTAACTGACATTTTGTTATTTGATTGAAGTATATTAGTCTTTATAATCCTACTGAGATCGTTTGTATGCTTTGCAAAAATTGCCAAAAAATTATGACTTATAATAATAGTCTTGCGAAAATATAACAAATGCAATATTAATGCAATTATTTAAAACGCATGTTAAACTTTTTTTCTAATCATGCAGAAGTCAGTAAAACTCACACAAATTTCGCCAAACTGTGTGATAAAATACATTTATAGCAGCATATCCATATGAAACAACGTATATTATTTTTAAAACTCAGTTTTATCTTTAAGCAGAATAATACTCTACTGTTTACAGACACATCCGGACTTAAATAGTAATATTAAAAATTATACACAGCAAAACTTAACGCATAACATCCAAAGGGAGGAAAATTAACATAAATAGTTTGTCGTTCGCAATTACTCACATGATATTATATTCAACAAAGGAATTTCATTAAGAAATTGCACATAATATTTAAATTTTTTAATGTGCAAGAAATTCTGACTACCTTACTATTGCGCAGTTAATTTGAAATTGAAATTTTATAGTAGCGTAATATTTGCGTTATCAACTAACAATTTTTCTTCTAGGTAAAACTTTCTCAAAAAAATCGCGTATTTTTGGTTGTCCATGAAGTAACTAATAATCATTTCTGTCTCATGTCAGTTGTGTCTCATTAACCATATTCTTGAATTTATTCGTTGTTGTTCTATCCAGATTCCTCATTGTCCATTTTTCATTTCTTTTATCCAGCATTTACATGTACAACCTGCAAACACGAGTCTGTACATAATCTTGGATTCCACCATAAAATATTCCATCTCTTCTTTGCACTGTTCTCCAATAAATCAAAGCGCAATCCTCACCACAGAAGCCACTGAAAAACCTCTTCTTGTCGGCTTCGAAAGGGGGGAGGAGAGAGAGACCTATAAATAAGGGATTAGTTTTCGGTGCGCGGCCCCCAATCCCTTTTTCCTGAAGGGAGTTAAGGCAAGCTGCCATTAACGGGGACTGGGGAAGCAGCTCACGTCCTCTTCTATTCTCGCTCGTGCGTCCAAGACCTAGTCATCCAGAGCATTTCAATTACTCTTAAATCCCGACCAAACTTCCACTAGGCCAGCGATTTTTCCATAGATTTTTTTCGGTCTTTTCCGTAGCTCCATGGAGAAGGAAAAAAGTTGATTTGGGCGAGGAGGCTATCGTTCACTCATTTTCTCCTTCAAATCCAATCACGGATTGAGAGAACAAAAGAAAAAGGGTGCGAAGAATTGGGTTTTTTGTTCCTTTTTTTCCATCCCTTCCTTTCCCTGCCTCCTCTATTTTTTGTATATATATTTCGTCCTGTTTTAAAGGGTCGAAGGGGCGGCGGAATTTGTATCGGTTTGTCCAACATGTAAAAGATATGATACTCGAGGGGTGTTTTTTGTTTCAAATTCTCTTGTTTTGCATTGGTGATGAAAGTCTTTGAAGCCTTTTGATTGATGAAGAATTCTGATGGTGAAGATACCAACACTTCGTTACGAAGATTTCATCCTGTTTTTAAACGATCGAAGTGATGTTATTTGTATCTGTTTGTCCGGCATAATAGATACTAATAACACTGGAGGATTTCATTCGTAATTTTTTTTTGTTTTTCAAGAATGATCGAAGTCTGTGAAATCTTCTGATTGATGAAGAATTCTTTTGGTGAAGATACTAAAACTTTATAACAAAGATTTCGTCTTGTTTTTAAAGGATGGGAGTGTTGGTATATGGATGGGATGTTTGTCCAGTATAATAATACTGAAGAATTTTATTTGAAATTCTCTTGTTTTGCAAAGATAATCAGTCTGGAAAGTTTTCTGATTGATAAAAAAAATTCGTTAGATGATGTAAGATACTTCGGTATAAACATTTCTTTGAAAGAATCTGAGAGGTTGTAACTGTTTGTTCAGTATAATATAACACTGGAGGATTTGTTCGAAATTATCTTGTTGTGCATCGATGATGAGTCTGTGAAGTCTTCTAATTGAAGAAAATTCTGATGGATATAATGGCTACGTTATAAATATTCCATCCTGTCTTTTAGAAGGTCGAGAGGTAGTTGAATTTTTATCTGTTTCTCCAACATGTGATAGATTTTATACTGGAGAGTTTTGTAAAAATTCTTTAGTTTTGCATTGACGGTGCAAGTCTGGAAAGTTTTCTGATTGACGTAGAATTGTGGTATGAATGAACTAATACTTGATTAAGTGGTACAAGATACCGTAGACGATACATTTGAATTTGGTATCGGTTTGTCCAACGTGTAATAATAGGAGAGGCAGGATACTTGACGATTTGTTTGTTTGAAATGCGTTTGTTTTGCTTAGTTGATGAAAGTATAAAGATTTCATATTGATGAAAATTTTTGATACCGTGCTGTAGATTATGTTTGGGTAAAAATCGAAATACGGTTGCTCAACAATTAGAAACAAAATTTAATTGCTAGATTAGTAATATAATATAAACCTACTTTTGAACCTTTTCTGTGAGCATTAGGAATATACTTATTTTAAACTTCAAAAAAAAACTTTCTTACAGTAAAATCATAGGGTAAATCTCTTTCATAAAATTTCCAATTTCATAAGATTGGTGAATTATTTTTATAAAATTTTATTGCAATTAACAACTTTTTACTCACCATTAAAATGCTTAGGATTGTAACACACATTCTTGATTATCAAATTTTACAAAACAACATGCTTTAAGTGTTGGATTTGACACAGTTTTGCTCCATTAAAACCGAATAACTAATCAAGTTTTGTATTGATTTCAATTTCACTGACTCCAAAACCTGTATAAAATGTGGCGTCTAATAAAAAAATAAATAAAAATATTTTAAAGCAAGTAGCAATAAATGATTTGTAAAATTCTTTTATAGCAATCGGTTATAACTGCAAATGTAAAAGAGTTCTTTTAAAAATCGTTATAAAATAAAATTTAACTCATATAAAGACATTTTTCATTAAATTGCATTAAAATGAGAGAATTTATGAGTTAAGTCTTTATAAACCATAATTGCGTTTAATTCCAATTAAACATTCACTTCTTTTAGTTATTTCCATTATTTTAGAACTAATGAAAGTAATGGATTGTTAAATTCCTTTACATTCATCAAAAAATTTAAACGCATATCAAAAAAGAAATAATTAAACGTTATTAAACTACATTAAGCTTGCTGTCATATTAAAATTAATTAGCGAATTCAGTGTCGTTGCTTTGAAATCAAACTCTAACCTCTAATCGGAGTACAAGAACCCACATAAAAAAATACCCCACATTAGGGTCTCATTTGCATACTGCTCTTTTTACAGTGCATTACTTTTAAGATACCATTACTATTACAAAAGAAAAAAAAGACCACAATTTTTTTGCTCCGTTTCCGATTTAATCTTTAAACATGAAGAAAAGAAGATTAAAGATGTTCTTTTTTTTATCTTTTTTTCTCCCAACTCTAATTTACTCCAATTCGAAGCACTTTTTGCACTCTTAAAAGGTTAGCTTTTCACAACTCTCAATAACAAAGGAGAACGAATTAGCTCATCTGACAAATATTTGTAAAAGAACTCCAATACATGGAGGGGAAGGGGAACAGAGAAAGAAAAATCGTCTGCAGAAACGAAGGGAAAAAATTCGTTTGGTATTAAACGGGAATATGTATTCTTTTTTCTTATTCTTTTTTTTAATAATAAAGAACATTTCCATGGATATTGGTTGATTTCTACTTTCAGAAAAATGAACCAAGAACGGCAGTGAATAAAAAAGCATTCTTTGGGTACAAATTTTCCGGCTACTCTAATTGTATTCAACTCCCAGCATTTACTTTAATTAAGGGCCCTGGATGGGAGAAAATCCACGCCATTGTGTACGAAAAGGAGACAACTGATATTGCGTTAAATATATGCAGAGAGTAAAGACATTTATATGCTAATTCTCAATATGGCTCCACTCTGCGCATAGAAAAGAGCGGACCGTCGTCGCAAAATTTTTCCTAAGTTTCGGCTTAAGAGATTAACGCCTCGGTACTGAAAATACATCAAAATATTTATCAGGCACTTATAATAGGCGGCCGAAAATATGTCATTTTTATCCTGGCCGTAAGACTGGGCTGGATTTAGAATGATTTAAGTCGTTAATTTTTGTCAAAGGATACGTGTTCCTAAAGCTTTTAATTCCTTTAAGCAGTATATATTGGGAAATGCATTTCAATCGGTTTTCATAGTTTTTGGCTTAAACTTTTTAGAAATGCATATTTCATGTTTTCTAATTAGTCATATCAGTCCTTTTAAAAAATATGAAAAATATATGGAAAATGTAGGTTTTATTGATGACATTTTTATGTTAAATGTGCGGTACTATTCATTTCATGGTACATAGAACCACCATCAAAATTTTTTCTGTAACATAAATATAATTGCATTTTAAGTTACAGATATTATTAGTATTAAAAGTCAATTAAGTAAAACAGTGAAAGATAGCTTTTTTGGTGAGGAATTTGCTTCATATTTCAAAGTTTATTATGTTCCAAGATTCTTTACTGAATTTGGGAAGAAGAATTGCTAAGTCATCGATCTAAAATGTCAAATGATGTTCGCTAGCATTTCATAAATTATCAGTGTGAAACTGACATAAAATTTTTCAGTAAGAACCATTAGAGTTTTGCTATTTCAAAACAATGTTAAAGAATATTCATTTTTAGCTCGTTTGATCATATACTTCATATTCTATTTTGACTTTTTTTAATAGATAGATATATAAACAGATTTTGAATACTGATGCTTAAACTACAAATTGTAACCCTAAATGTCATCTCTTTCTATCGTATTTATAAGTGCTGAGAGGAAAAAATTGTTAATAAAACAATCTTCGTTTAAAATGTTTAGCTGAAACTTAATCACGACTACAAAAAAATTCTGTTTAATCATCATTTTTTGACAACAAATAAAAGGGAATTTTTTCAATAAGTAAAATTAATTTAATCGTTTTGTTGATGAATAAAATCCCTTTTTATTTATCATTAATCAAAACTTTATTTATTTGTTTTTTCCGCATCCTACTTTTATTTCCCTATTTTGGGGTCGTGAAAAATTTATTTTGATGAAAATGTGCTCACTATTTTAAAAAAGTTTAAGCATCCCTGCTTTATGTTATTAAAACAAAACTGTATTGCAGCATTTGTTACTTTATAACAACACACATATTTTCCTTTCTAATATAAAATGTTCAGAAAGAAACAATTATTTTCTTTGTTGACGCTTTTAAAATTGCATTATTTGAATAAGCGTGTTTTTTCTGTGTTTATAAAAAACCATGCAAACTCTTTTTAGAACATTTTCGAAGTCCTATTTTTTGTCGTTGCTTCATGTTTCTTTAATGATGAAGAAAAAGTCCTTGGGTTTAATTTGTATATATAAATCATTCACCAGTACATAAACTCCCTTCTCTTCTAGATTTGAAACCATGGGATTAATTCGACTCATCTTGAAATTTGCTTCTGAACAATGAAGACTTCCACCATTTCATAAAAACCAGATTAGAATGTCTGGCGAAAACGACTTACGAAATATTTATTCCAAAAGCCGATCGATGAACTTCCGAAATACTGAGGGAATGATATTTTTCTATTTGTCAAAATAAACACCCACCATTTCTTATCGTTTTAGTAACATTTATTAGCATGAAATGGAAATTTCATCAGCATTTACGTTAAAAAAATGTTCGAGTTTATGAATAAAAAATTATATTGGCATACATGTTGTGCATAAAATCTTAAAAATTATGAAATATCACAAATATAAGGCAGGAATTGTTTCATATATATGATCAGACAATTCAAGTTATTGAAAATATGGAGTTATAAATGTTTCAGTAGTTTAAATATCACCACTTGTAACAATATATTAATCTATCCCATAGTAGCATGTTCCATGTATATCCAGATCCAAGTTTTTTCCTTTCTTTCTTAAAAAAAAGAAAAGGACTTAGGCTTTGTGCCTGTAAATTTAGTTTAAGATCATAGGAATCTCGGAATTATAAACCTTTAACATGTTACTTTCTATGTAAAAGATATTGTAGATTTATAATATCGTCGTGCAGGCAGAAGTCACTAAGCCCACAAAAACATTTTGAGGGAGTGTTGCAATCAATTAGAATTTGTAATTAATTATTTCGTGATAGAAACCTGTTATGTAAACAATATTAAATAAACCGTGGGAGCTAGAAATCTGTAAATTAATTTTTACTATTTGTCATAACGACTCAAAATTAATCAAGTTTAAACTGGCGAAATCTTGAAACTGCAGTTTTGGACTTAGTGACTTTTGCCTGAGAGACGACAAATACCTGTGCAAAATTTTAAAACTGCAGAAGTCATGGTGGTCCGGTAAAGACCGAAGATGTTTATTTTTATACTGGGTTAAGATATTCATATTCTGTTATTAACCCGCAATTTTCGGCTGGATTCAAATTCTAGCCAATTAATAAATGCTCAATGCATTCAAAAGCATAATCTCTACCAGAATTATTCTATATCAAGGATAAAAAGTAAATAATGCTGTGTGTTAGGTTAATGATTTGCACACATATACCCAATGTACAGCAAACAAGTAAACTTTTTATTAAAATATACTTCATTCGTCCAATTTTTGTAAAATTAAATCATTTTCTACTCTTTTTTGGTTTATTTTTGCTTCCAAGAAATGATGAAAAGGTTATCTCATCGAGTAGAGAGATTAAGTGGCTCTGGTCGAATCGATATGACCATTCAAAAGCAATTTACTTAAAAAAGTCTCGTGCGCTCCTCAGCTATTGTGCTTAATAAAAGTGAAATTAATTTCTTCCTTTTCTTTACATTCTTTATGTGTCATTAGATTTTCCATTTAAGATAAATGTTCCCTAGAGGAAAGCTCATTTTTTATATTCGTAAAAGTTTAAAAAGAATTTATCAATCCTTTTACTAGTTAAATTGTATAAATAATCGTTGGATTTGAAATTAAAAGTTCTTTTTTAAACAATGCTGAAGATTTTCTTAGTTTTCTACTAAATTTTTGGAATTACTTTTTTCGGGTAATAGATTGAGGAACGCTTTATTTAGTGGGCTGTATAAATCGGACTTGGGGAACTTTCTTTTGTTTCGTTTTTGTTTGATTTTATTAGAAATGGCCTTTATTAATTTTTGAAATTAAATGATATGCAACTAGGCTCCATCTAGACGGGTTTTTTTTCTTCTTTTTTTTTATCAAATTTCTATCGACTGCTTATAGTTTTTAAAGTTACTGATTGTTATTGGTTATTTCAATTTTCATTCCAAAATGAAAAGACATGTATTAAATAAAGAAAACAGTTATGATCGTTTATTGTAATTGCTTGATAAAACTTTCATTCAAAGAATGGGTAGTTTTATTTGCAGTCATGTTTTCTCTCTAAGTTTATAGTTCTTATTTGCTGTTTTTATGCTTAGTTATAATATAAAAGTTTATGCAGAGGAGTTCAAAATTCTGCATATAAACTGTTAGGAACATAAGAACGTATGACTGGAAATGTCACCCTTATGAGTATTCACGAAGATAAAGAAATGACCAGTAAAAAAACTTTAAAACTTTTCGTGACACTTTAAACTTCCTTTACACGTCCATTTTTTGGGACGAAGTCGGCATGTCCGCCATCTCGGCATTCATAAATTGTTGAACGTTGGCCTACGATAAGAACTGAAATACGGCTGCAGCCTAGGCGAAAAGCGCCGCGGCGCTCATCCAGGTGGTGTTTCCAGCCATGCTTTCCTGTGTGGTTTTGACTTGTTCCTGTGTTTCCGATCTTCCCTATCACTTTGTATATCGAATTGTGAATCATCTTGTAATAAAATAGATGCACTGTTTCATCTTCATCAGTAAAGCTATGTATTTTATTGATGTTGAAAATGTCGCGTGGAATAACTTTGAACTAACTTTTGAAGCATTATCCTAATGATTACTTATGATACTCTAAATTTTAAATCTTTAAAACTGATAGGAAAAGCATTTTTCCTAAAATTATTCTGCTATTGTGACCGAAAACAAAGGAATGCATATGTCATAATAATAGTAGTATCTTAGTTTATTAAGATAAATGACAAATTATTTTTATCTAAAAGTAAATAATAATCAGTTGCTCGTCGTGTATTAAATCATTTTTACAAATTCGGTTAAATGAATTGCGATAAGAATTAAATTTATAAAAAAAGTGTATGACTGAGATTTTCTTCAAAAAGTGTAGTGATATTTTTGGAATTGTAATGTACAAATAAAATTATCTCTCTAAATGTTTAATCTCTTTTGGTTTTAGGTCGAAACTGCCGGTGATGTATAGAACGAAGACTGAAACTTTTGTCACAGGTAAGTTTTTCATGTTTGGTTCAAATTATCAAATGAAAATTCCTATGATGTTTGGTTATTTTAAATAAAATAACCAAACATCCCGAGTTCAGTTGGGACAATCGCAGCTTTTTTAATGTTTTGCCCTATTTGAAGAAAATATCCCGGATTGTCACATTTTCTTACTTATAAATAAATAGGTCATGGTAAAAACGGATTAAATATATTTAATTTTAAAAACTAACTTCTGATTAATCCTCTTTCCCATCTTTTACTATGTTTACAGCATACCACCTCATTTTAATGATAATGATATTTTCGTATGGTGATACTTTTAAATATATTTAAATTCCGTTATCTATGGGCTCATACTATGGTTAGCTCAATGGTACAGTGAACAAATGTTCCAGTATACCCCCCCCTCCTACACACACACACACACACACACACACAATATCTGGAGCATACAGGATCGAAGTTCAGACTATTCCCTTTATTTTACCCTCAATTGGTCCTCCTTTACAAATTCCTAATAATCATACCATATAAACCAAATGTCGGTGAATTTACATGAATTTTAATAACCTGAAGGTTAATTTTTTTAAAAAAACAGTTTGTTTCCTTAAATCCATCCATTCTTTTTCACATTCACTATTTTCTCTTTTCTTTTCATTAATTTTTTTCTCACGACGTTTCTTTTAGATAGAACGCCGAGGCTTCATTAAATGCAGGCACAACCGTTCAGCTTCGAGCAATTTTTTTTTTAAAGCTTAGAATAAAATTTTTAAATCACTTGCTAATGATGCCCAAAAATTAAAAATCCGCCAAGTCAGACCGATATGCTTTGGCGTTCAATTGGCGCCCCAAAGGTTGAATTGGCATCGTTCCCAAACATGGCAACCCTATTTCCCACTCTTCGAACGTAAGGAAACGAAAAGAAGCTTTCAACTCGAGAATTGCAGTTCAGGGATTTGGCGGGATTCTGGTATGAAACGTGAACCCGAAACATTGGCAGATCATTTAATTTCTTGCAACGTTTCTCTAAAGAATGAAGGTTATTTTTTTTCTCTCCTCTCTTTATTTGAAAAATGATGGAAGCTTCTTACTTTATCGTATTTTTCTCTCCTTTTTTCTGCTTCGCTCTAAGGAGGTAACGTGTTGGCTACTGGCTCGACTCTTGGGAAATAAAATTGTATAAAGCTTGGTAAGGGTTCCTATTTTTATGTTTGATTCCGGTATCTGGTAGACGATTTCATTTCCTCCTAGATCGTTAGTCGCTTAGCTTTTTACTTACATTTATTGTTCTAACGCACATTTAAAAACGAGTAAGATTTTTTGTGGAGAAATTGGGTTTCTTTGCTATAATCCTTAAACATTCTGCAAAACCTCTTAAGTTTTATTCGGTAGTTTGTTTATTTCGTTTACGGCTGTCAACTCATATGAGTAATGGCACATTTTTAGATTTTATGCATGCATAAATTCCTTCAAAAGTATCATCATTTACTGCGGATCGTGACTTTTTGAAATTTTAATAAACATTCTGCATTTTAAGACATCTCATTACTAGTTAAAATACCAAAAACTTTATTAAAAGCTTGTTTACTTGCATTGTCAAAAAAAGTATACACTATGATTAAAAGTTTACATTAAAAATCAATATCAAATCAATCATTGTAAGAATTCATGGAGAGAGAGAGACTCCTTACAACATAAACAGTGTTCATTACTCTATTATATGAACACCATTCGGTGCTCGAAAATAAAAAGTTTCAGTGTTGCTGTGGACGACTATAAAATTCTTGTAACTTCGATATTTGTCGATGTCATATTCACATACTTTTAAAAAAAACTTGTGGATTTTTTTTATCTAGTAATTAATTATGGATATCCTGTATTACAAACTTTTAATTATAATACAGGACATCCATACTACCATCCTGTACTAAAACTTGTGATGCTGAGATCACAGATATCTGACACTGGGACGACATATTTCTGCGCCAAAAGTTTTTCCAAAGATACGTGAGTTCCTGTTTGGTAACAGAAGAAACACTGTCACAGTGAACGTGATCCGAGTTATCGAGAAATATATATAAAAACTCCCTATATTTCCTTATTCTGTGAAGAGATACGTAGAAAGGGAAGTTGCTGCAAATATTCTATTCTGAGATTCCGAAATGCAATGATAGCATGGTTGAAACAAGTCATCATCACAGGAAAAGCGTGTAACAATCCATTTACAGAGGCAGCTATATTGGCCACTAATATCCTAACACACCACCTAATGGTCCTAATTAATGATTTTGAACACTCCACTGTGACTGCATGATTACATTTCGTCTATAATGTACCAAGCAGATTTGTAATCCGTTCACATTCTTTGATCTCAATTTGCTGGAAACTCTGTGGAATTAGGTTTGAGGATGACAATAAGTTCGAAAAACATTAAACAAAATGTGATTTTAGAAAAAGAGAATCTCAAATTGACTCTGATATCCTATATATTCCCTGATATTCTTCCTCAATAATATGCCTAGAAGATTTGTAACATCTTCACATACTTAGATCTTAACACGCTTAAAAGTTTGTGGAATTCTTTGATTCAAAAATGATAATATTTTGGAAAAATTTAGTATATTAATACGGTTTTAGAGGAAAGTGACTCAAACTGACCTAGATGTTATTAAAAATTTTGTTTCGTCGATTACATCAAGATTGTAAACAGTAGTTCTTAACAGTAACATGTGCAGAAAGCATTAATAATATATATCGTGTATAAAACACCTTTATAATGCATTGCTTATAAAATAATATTTTGCTTCTCTTTTGGTAACATACAATATTTTGATAGACTGAAATTTCGATTGAAAGTATTAGTTAACAAATTATTAAGTTAAGTTTTTTTTACAAATGAAGCATGAAATAATATTATAACTTATCTTGTTTATTTCTCATTTGAAACCTTTTTATACCTGGATAAAATATTGATTGATCAAAACTAATAGCACTGAGGTATAATAGAGCTTTTTCCGGGAAGGCAAGGGAAATTAAAAGCTATGTGTTATCAAAATGTAAATGATGTGAATTTGTATCACATATTTGAAATACTCAGAAAATTAAACCCAATCTTTCCGAAGATAAACATCTTGAAAACAACGACCTATCCTTTCGTTTATTTGTATTTAATTCCGCATTCCTTTTACTGCTATGTAATTCCAATTCCTTAAAATTTCTGTACAAAACAAAGACCAAAAAAAGTAAAACTTCACAGGGGAAAAAAAGAATTCAACTACACAAAAAAATTGAAATAAATTCGAGAGTGAGATAGAAAAAGGGAAGGGAAAAAAAGACATCTTTTCCAGACTTTAAAAAAAGTTCCAAAATCCCAAACCCAGATGACTGTACAAGTAAAGAAATGAACGGAAGCCCAGAAGAAAAATAAAGAAGAAAAGAAAAAGCCTTCCTTCGTTCGAAAAGAAATCCGATACAGCGGGTTGTGTTGTCCAACCCTGTGTAAAATTAATGGATCTAAATAAAGCTGGGTTCTTCACTTTACGATCAGGTTTGAGAGCGTTGGGAATACGCGCCCAGGTAACCCTCCCCTCCCCCTATCCAAACTGAGATTACAGAGAAAAAGCAAACAGAAGGCTCTGCAATCTCCGGTATTTTTTCCCCACTTTTAGACAAAGCTTGTTCGAAAGAAGACTTTTCCTCAGGTTTCCTCGCACTTTTAGATGAGACAGGCGAAGAGCTGATAGCGGAAAAAGGGGTTCACCATTTGCAAGGATAGCGTCGATTTATCCATTGTTTCTAGCCGTCTCCTTTCTTTACTTAAAGACAAGATTTAGTTGTGATTCTCTCTGCTGGAGTCTTAATTTTGAAAGATATGAGGTTGAAAGATGGCAGCAGTCTTTTCTATATTATGATCCATTGTCTAAACTGTAATGAAAACATGTGTGAGAAAATTTTACTTTCATTCGTTAGTAAGGAGAATATTTTTAGAAGAATATAGGGGAATATTGGAGAATATTTGAAAAAGAATATTTTTATTTGTTCTTCGTAGCTTGTATTCATTCAAATAATTTCGATTTGCTTTGTGGTTCTCACGTTTTTCTTTCTTTCAAAAATATTTACTGTGCTTTATCTGTAACTAGCACTAATTATCATTTATACGTTCATGGACTCTGCAGACTTTTCCAAACAAAATCTAAATTCATAAATAAAATCTAGGGTTAATTACATTTTTTACTATAAATACTTTTGAGGAGCATATGTTAAAATAATTAACCAATAACCAATAGCCCAGCCAAAGATAATGAGTTACTCCAATACACTGTAATTGTTTAACAAACTGCAGTTATACCATTGTGACATATTCACCAGTATAGTCACTGACAGATAACCCATTGTCTGTTATCTAATTCAACATGTCACTGAAAGTCCTCAGTAATCATCAGAAAATCACCATAGCGAATAAAAACTTAAGGTGACATTACAGAGAAAGCTACGTGTGACGGCTCACCGACGAATGACGTAATAGGTGTTTTAATTCGAACTCAGGGACAAATAAAAAATTTCATGAAATTAAACAACTTTCGTTTCATCTACACATTTATTTAATAGACTTCTTATTACTGGAGTTTAAAGCTAGTTCTGTTTATAGCAGCATCTTCTAGCTACATTCAAGTCATATTCAGGGTTTCTTGAACTGTTCATGGTGATACATTGCTTATATTTTCCTGTACTTTAAACTTAAGTTGTCATTGACTATATTTCATACATTTTTAGCAAAGTCAGTATAATAACTTTAAATTTAAGCTTATTATTCATTGATAGTGTCTTACTTAGAAGCTTATATTTATTTTAAACTCTTTCCGTAAAAAAAACTAATCGCTTACTGTCATAATCGCTGTAAAAATAATTGCAATCAGTCACTAAAAGACTACTTACACTTTTCGTAATTCGGATCTTATTTTATTGTCCATTCTTTCATTTAATAAGATTAAAATATTAAATATTGATAAAACTGAAATCAGAATTCATTAACGAGGCTAATTTTTTCAACTGATTTATCTAAGATTGTATTACTTTCTTCTAAACTAATTAAGTGTAGAATCTTTGCAGACAAAAAATAAGATGCCTCATCGTATTTTTAAACCAAAAACACAATCTCATCATAAACGTTAATAGAAAATAATATCCTGTATCATGTCACTTCAGATAAACCTGAAATGAAATTCTTTTCCAAAATTAATGCATTGGCGATCACCACCTTCCCTATAGTAGTAACATGTTTCAAATCGAAGAATGGCGTTCGAGACATCACAAGCACATCCTGCCTGCCACCAACCAACTCTTGCCATTCGAGAAAATTTAAAAATCGGATCCTTTTCCAATATCTTCCAGAACTCTCCACGTCTATTCATTTACCTAACTCACTTAATCAATAGATTTTGCAGCAAAGGGGTATGGGAAGAATGACAGAGCTGTTGTTACCTAAGTCCCTCTTCCAAGCCATTGAACTACTTTCCTCCGCGTTATCCACTTGATTAAGACGGGCCGCCGCGGGATTGAACGGTGAACTTACCAACTTAAGGATTCTTTTCAGGACGACAGTCTTTATAAGACACCTTTTTGAAAAGGAATATTCCTCCGCCATATCAACGCAAGTTTTGGAAAACTCCTGCACGGATTCTTTTGAAGGCATAATAAAAGGTTTTAATGGAAAATAAACATTGCATCTTGAGAAGAGGTGCTTCTCATATTTTCCGCCCAACTATTGAAAGGGATTGAGTTCCAGAATATCTAAGGTTTGCTGTTCAGTGTATACAGATTCTGTGAAAAGCCGTTGATTTTTTTTATGTGAAGTGTATTGATTAGATTATGCGATGAATAATAATAATTTACTTTGCTGTTTAATCTAGTGATTTGTTAAGACTAATTTGAAATATTGTAGAAATAACGGCTGTCTAAAATATTCTTGGGTTCTAAGCTGTGTACAAATGTGTTTTTAGAGCTGATTTTCTAGTGGTGTTATGAGTAAATAATCAGTCAAAAATGTTTTTAGATTATATAATATAAAAATGAATTAAATCCACGAATATGCATATGAATATCGTTTATATTCATTAGAATCGTTTATTTTTACTGTTTCCGAAAACGAAAACGATATAGCTTCATTCTGTAGTAGAACAATTTTTGTACCTTTCGATTTTGAGGGATATTTATTTCCATCAAAAATTAATAAAATATTAAATCCCCAAATCATTTTAACATAGCAATTAGTGCCGTTTGTAATGTGAAGTGAAAAAAGGAAATAAAATTATAATAATTTCTATGCAACATTCTTTCTATGGGTTCGTTAATGAATGAAATATACTTGTTGTATTTTCACTGGTTTGTTTATGGTGCAATTGCCTACAGATGATATTAACTGCGAACTTTCATTATTAGAACTGCTTATATCTGTTAACATTTCAACAGCATCGGTTGCTAATTCGCATTTCCATTTTACACAAATTCATACACTTAATTTTGTTACCAGTTTCAAAACGCATAAGAGTGCGTATCTGAATACTTTGAATAGCATTGCCAAGCTGAATAACGATTAATTTTTGAGATAAGCGCAAACACCATTAAGCATCCATTCATTACAAACCTATACGAATAAAGGACAAATAATTAATTTAAAATAGGCTGCGAAATTTCAAAGGATCGCGCGAATGAAACACAATATTTCTCTCTCTTATATCTAAAATAAATCCCTCTGACATCCATGAACGTGTTTCTCATGCTTCTGATCGATGCTAGTAATTTTATTCAAATTGTTAAGCTCATTTAAATTTCGTCTGTAAAATATCGTACATAAATTTTAGACTCTCTTCGAAATCAAACCAATTGGGAATGCATGGAAGCATCTACAAGATCTTGTAGCATCTTTTCAACGCTTAAGGATGCGAGTGAAAGAGGAAAAAGTATTGTTTATTTCCAATAAATGCACCATATTATATTTCTCATTGCGAATGTTGTTGTTGTATTCCTAAACGAGCAAAAGTGGATGCTTATCCCAAGAGATTTGATGAGTCTTTTAGGCTTAGTAAACCAAGCAGGCAAGCATTTGTACCTCTTGTACCGAAGTGTTAACAGTGGAGTCGCGAGGTTTAATTGATACCAGAACGCTTTTCTCTGCAGTAAATCTTGCCGAGGCGTTAATTCCATTGCCACCAGGTATCCCTCCAATCCTGCAGCTCTCTGTGTATAATCTCTCCAAACAACCCGAGCCAGATTAAAATTCATTTCAAAAGGACAGCGTAAAAATTGCGCTTCGGAGTTGTTACCGCCAAAATCTGCCTTTGAATAGCTAAACCGGATAATTTAATTTCCGAATGTTGAGTTTCCCCCCCTTGGACTAGAAGGAGATTCAATTGGCAGTAGCTAATCCAGGGGATTAAAATCCACGCAGTTCCACAAATCAAATTAGGTAACACTTCCCGGGTGGATGGAATGACGGGAATTCATTCCCTGCCCCCCCCTCCCCGGTTGATCCAGGGGGGGGGACTGGTTGTGGGGAAGGGTTTTCGATATTGTTTCTGTTTGTTCCAGGTGGTTTTCTTTCATTCCTCTTTTCCCCCATTGCCATGGATATCACTTCGCAGAAGAATGGTGCCAATGTTTCACGCCTAAGTTTCCGCCAAGAATAATGTTCTTTTCTGCGCCATAAAACTGGGTCCTTTTGTTTATAAAGAGTCTTTTGTTAGGAAGTCTCTGCACCGGGTTTCATTTGCATATGAAGAGGATTTTCGCCGCGATGCTCCAGAGTGTGCCTTATTGATACCTTATTCATGACCAGTTGGTGGTGCAATTACCAGCACATGTTGCTCTTCACTTGAGCTTTATTGTTCATCCAGTATTATAACAGCCAGAAGAGGTGTTAGCTTTGCAAGTCGCGAGAGGTTTTCTATTCAGATCCGTCAGTCGAATCGGTATTCATTCTTCACACAAAAGTTAGATAGAAAAAAAAGGACTCATCTCCCTTCTCTCTCTCTTCTTTTCTGTGTGGTGCTTTTCATTAAATATTATTCAGATTCTCTTTAATTCTATCCTCTTTAAGTTTTTCTGCTGGTGCAATTTTCTTCGGGGAAATGATATTAATCAAAATGACTAGGTCTCGTCAAATTAGATTACATTGTTATTTATGTAAAATAGGCATTTTGTTCTAATGTGGACGAATGCCATTTTAATAAGATATGAGATATCGAATGCTTTTAAGGGGGTTAAATGTGAAATTCTTTGTCATACTTTTAATAAATGTGCGTGCTTAATTTGATATTGAATTGCAGTAATCAAATTTCCCCATATACATTCTCTTTTCTCGTTGTTTTAATTAATGAATAGTCAATTTAATTAAAATTCTCAATATATCTACAATATCAACGCATTGACTGCTTTGTGAGTTTTATTTAACTTACGCTGTAGTGCTATTTTTAGCGCTGTATTTAAATGTGTTCTAATACAAAACGGTTTGTTGTATAGTTACATTCGTAACAACAATGAATTATTTCCTTCAGTACAGCAGTCGTAACTACTGGAACATCTTACGCATTGGGCTGTGGCCTAGGTGCAACATTGATCCGAAGTCGACTAAAAACTTACAATATCGATTTTATTTTAATTCTGAACTAAAATTATTTTTAATTACAATTTTAAATATGTTAAAAATATAATTAGGGCTTGTAATTACACAGCCATCGAGTTTGTAATGTTGCATAAACATATAATAACAATATATCTTCTACTATAAATTAAAATGCGTATTTTGCGTCAATGAAATAAATTATTAAAAAATAAATAATAATATAAGAAGTAATTAATTAAAAATTTAAAATTAAAAATAATATTAAAATAAGATATAAAGTGCTCATATAAGTTTATTATATATTAATTTAAATATTAAGTATATTGCTGTATTTAGTAAATATGTAGAAGAGAATTTTAAAAATATGTTTTATGTAATATAACCGTTAAAACTATTCATATATATGATCACGGATGGAGGAAGTTGGCTTGCAAAATCCTATTTTGATAAAACGCCAATTTGTAAAATTGCAATACTTAATTCACAGAACAAGTCACTTTTTTACTCAATTGTATTATTTGTAAGGCATGTTCGTTGGGCCATAGGTTCTGAAATTCCTAGTTACTTTTCTGTTGAAGCGCCAAATTATTTTAGCCCAGGGAACCCAAATTTGTTTAGACGCAACTATGATGTTTAAAAGATAAATGGCTTAAAATTGTTACTTAGATTATTTATAACAAAATACACTGCTTCCGATTAAATAGATCTTTGGTCTTTGTATTTTAACATATACTGGAGCAGCTTGACATAAGAGTTTTTGTTTACAAACCATCTGACTATTTGATAAAGCTATTAGTTAATAATATTATTTTAAATGTAAATTCCGTTACTGTCCTGAAAAAGTACAAAGTCTTCTAAATAGGATATTATCAGTGTTTATATCTTTTATTTGTATTGTATCAATAACGAATTTATCATTTCAAAATTGTGGCCATAATTACAAATTTAACCCTATGAGCCCTATCCCGCCTCAAACCTCCTCATTCGACACAGGCTGGAAACAGGCGGTTTCGGGTACCTGGGTGAATTTCACGGGAGAAAATTAGCTCATTTCTTTGTTGACAAATGATCGCGCAACCTAGGGTGTCATCCTCCTGGAATTTCTGCAGAGAAAGGGAGGACTTCATTCTGATTTCATGAATGAAAAATTTACTCCAGTTTTAGAGGCCCTTGAATCCTCACTATAGCCGGGTTCAAAGAGATAAACATGGAAAAGCAGCGTTCATGATCAGAAACGAACAGAACAGAAATTTGTTTATTGGGATAGCAACAGACTCTGTTGCCCCATAATTCCATGAAATCGTGGTTAATATACGTGAAAAAACTTGAGAGGAGAAGTGATTTTTTACATATTTTAGAATATAAATCCTCAAAATTGTATGAAATTCGGTACAAATTAATCGATGAGAAAATCACAAAAAACTGATCCTTTTAAAATTATATCATCTGAAGAGGGAAAAAACTGCTTAGTTTCTCTTACCCTCGGGTATTTGTTACAGAAGGAAAATTATTTTCATAAGAAAATTTAAGTAATATAATAGTTCTTACGAAAATAACTCCATTAACATATTTACGAGAATAAATGCGCAAATAGAAAAAATTAAGTGTACGTGTGTGTATTAAATAATTTCATTATTATAGTTGTTCCTTATTCCAGGAATTTACATCTGCATTTAAATATTCAGTTTTCTTTTTCTGATGAAAATTAAGTTGTTTACGTCTGGTAATTTGTTTTGAAAGATGGAATAAAGAATCGTCTGCTGGAAAATATATTCCTTAGACTGGAAGGTTTTATTTTGAATGCGTAATCAAATGTGATGCAAATTTTGGTGTAATAAAAAATTCTCAGGGTAAATAAATAGAATATATCATGGCATAAGAAATAAATTCTTCAATACTATAGGAATAATTTTCAGTTTGCCCTGACTTAAACAGTATGTTTATAATCCTGGAAGATTTAATTAAAAATACGACGGATCTTGAAATGTTAAGATTTGATTGAAATCGTGATTAAAAACAAATAGAACAACAATGTGTTGGCTTCTTGTGTATTTAACTGCTTAAATTAGACATTCATAAGATACATTCCTTAACTTATCGTAACTGCGTACTTCATAACTTCGTTCATAATAATAAATAAATTACAGTCAAGCTTTTGTCAAATATTAATAAAAATGCGCTTACAATGTTTGAAAGTCATTTTTTGGTCAAAATAAACATTTAGTGATAGCAACATGTAGTGAAAGAAATCGGATGTGTGTATCTTGGAACAGTACATCTTCCATTTCTTGGATTTGATCCATCATATTGGAGCAGGTCTTTAAATCTGGTGCGAGGACAACGTGCTTAAATTCACACATGCTAACAGACACTACAGTTACATTAAAACTCCATCCATCTACCACGTTATGTTTTAAAGTTCTGCACATTAGAAGAAAATTATCTTAAATCCAGTTTTGCTGATTTGATGTTTTTATCGAATCTATATTATCTCGACCGCATCTTCGGATGTGCGAAGTGTCGTACTTGTATGTTGAAAAGAGCAAAAGATAATCGCTTTCAAAAAATAAATTGCTCATTGCAACACATTGCGATCTGCATCTTCTTTTGGTTCTCCTGTAAAACTTTGAAACTTTTACTGAAGATAGTTTACCTCTGGCGTGCAGAGTTATCGTGTTCAGATACTTACGGACACGAACACAGGTCAAATTTTAAAGGGAAAAAAAATTTTGTCGACAGAGAGCTCAAAATGAAACATTCTTCAAAATTTCGAAATCGAATTCGTTGACGATTAGAATGCTTTTTTTATGGATACTTCTTGTCCTAATGGGGGGAAAGAGAATGCATCATGGTATTAAAAAAATTACTTTCAGA
>BGPR01000023.1:2373634-2471651 GCA_013235015.1 Araneus ventricosus
TAACTTTATAAATCTTCGCGATATAACACGTTATGTTTTAAAGTTATCGTGGTCAAATACAGACAGGCGGACACATAGATATAATTTCAAAAACAAAAAATAATCTGAGTTAGAGAGGTCAAAAACGCGCGCGAGAATGACTTTCAGTTTACCCTAGCCCTATAAACCTTCGCGATATAAATTAACTGAAACTAATGCTACGAAAGCCGGATACAAAGTTAAAATACGATGAATTAGCGTAAGTTTTACGGGAATGACATGAGAGAGACAAGAATTTCTTTCGACAAGGCTGATTAAATGAGCTTTTAATTAGAGAGGTAAGAAAAAAAGCCAAGCGATTTTTTTCACTTTCGTAACTGAAGGAACAGATGTGTTATTCCTAATTTTCGCAGTGTAATTAAACGTTGTACGATGGAGGAAAATACACAAAAACTGAGAGAGGAAAATTTTTATAAAAAAATTAACCAGGAAATAAACGAGATGTTTATGGTGGTAAATTCTTCCCTTAAGCGAAAAGAAAACTTTAACGCATGTTTGGCGTAAAAAAAGATCACTGTTGTCATGCAGATTATTGGAAGTTTTTGCGTGTGTTGTGTATTAAAGACTTGCTTCTTAAAAGGATTTCAAGCATTTTATTGTGGTTTAGTGCAAAAAAACTGATTTAATAATATCTTTCATCTAATGAAAGGGTAAGTTTGGTATTTCATGTCACCGCACAATAGCATAGTTTGCTTTTTGTTTTGTAGGCTTTTTATAACTT
This sequence comes from Araneus ventricosus, assembly GCA_013235015.1. Taxonomy (NCBI): domain Eukaryota; kingdom Metazoa; phylum Arthropoda; class Arachnida; order Araneae; family Araneidae; genus Araneus; species Araneus ventricosus. Next base: position 2,374,395 of record BGPR01000023.1, read on the forward strand.
AGCTTCATTAAGTATCATTTGCACACTACCTGAAGATTTTTTTGTCTTTTGGTGAATCGAGAAAAAAGTGATGTTTGTGCTTTTGTTATTAATTATCAGTATTTTAAAAAATAATTTAAAATACTTTTATCTAACAAATTTCTTTTATATAAAAGGCTTATTTGTGAGGGCTGTATATTTTCAAAAAATCAAACTTCCTAGAATTTCCATTGATAATTTTTGATTCTTTACGAATCTGATTTAATTCTGGTAATTTTTTAATACTTTATTTCGATGAGAGTTTACGAGTTTAATATTTATTTTAATTTCGAAAACGGATTTTTATTTATTTTTTTTATTATTAGTATATGATATCTTAATCAAAATCACCTTGAATATATATCTTTTTCATATTATTTTCTGCTATTTCTCATCATTTTAATAATTTATAATTATATTATTTTTTAATAATTGTCTTATTATATTATTTTTGTTTCAATTTTAGAATAAAATTATATTTTAAGCATAACTGTGTAAGAGATTATGCAATGATAATTTCATGATTGTGTAAACAAATTTTAAAAAATGATTAGTGTTTTTTTAATTATTTTTCAAATATGTGTGAGTTGATCGGATTTCAAATATTCTTCTTTTTTCAATCTGCGATTTTTTTTCAGACTTTACATTATGTAGTTCAGAGTGTTTAGTTTCATTTTGTTTATTACAAATGCGAATGATTAAATATTAAACAAAATATTGATAAAATATGTATATATTATTTTTACCGAAAAAAGGGGGTTATACATTTTCTTTAAAAAACGTTAAATAATTCTAATATTTCTAATGTTATTCCACATATTCCAAAGTATTAAGTATGCTTTAATAATGAAATATTATTAATGCTCGTATAATATATATTGTAAGGCTCTTTACTCCAAACAACGAAAACAATAATCTAAAGTTCTATTATTTTATTAGGATAATATTGCATCTTAAGTCTATTTAATGCTATTTTATTCACTTCAAAAGTAACGTTTCACATCCGTTTGCTTTTATACATCTTTGTCTATTGAAATTATTTTAATAAATATTAGAAATGAGGTTTATAATTACCTTGAAAATTTCTGTAAAGACTTTAAAATAATTTCCTAGCATTCGTGATGATACTTTATATTTTTGTTTATAGTGACAGATGTATGCTTTTCTTTCGTTGTTAAGCTACATGTTAAGCTCTTTTCTTATTGGAAACATGTTTAATAAATTTAACGAAAACACCATTAACGTCTATAATAAATAATCCATGTTAAAAATTCCAGATGCATCCCCCGCTGTCTTATTAATATCATTTTAGCTGATGGGTTTATCTTGTATTTATAGTTAATTCTTAATTTTATTAACAAATAGCTAAACAGTCACTAAACTCCTATATAAAACAATTCGAATTAAACTAGAACTGCCTGGGATTCCAGAAGGGAGGATAGGAGCCTGGTGGCCGCCTCAGCTTCGAAAAAGGAGAGTTGTGGTTTCGAAACCCAGTCCCATTTAGAATCCGCTGTTTGCAATGGCTGGCACACGTTTAATCTGTTGGTGTAAAGAGCCCTCCTGCTGGCATGGCGTGGAAGTTTCGAGAGGGGTGTGCCAGTAGGTGTCATCCTCAACATCTAATCCAAGTTCAAAACTGCGAGATCGGCCCCGGAATATCTCTCCTAAAACAAGACACTAATTTAACTACACTTACTACAATTTAACCTTTTGCGGACAGGCGACATTTTAGAACACTCAGATCAGGTTCCAATTCTACGCTTATTTAATTATATACAACTTTATTTTTATGGTATAATAAGATTGGGGGTTAAATGGATGGATGATGCAAACTTTTGTGTTCAAGTTTGAGTCACTATATTCTTCGTAAACTAGATTTTTCTCCAAATCAGTTTCTTGGTCGCTGTGATCAGTTACTTCTCCATCGAGATATAATGCATCGGATTCGTCTTCAGTTGGTATTTTCTTGCTTAATTCTTCAAAATAACCGAATATTGGTATGTAGGGATAATTTCCCGCCGTTTCGGGATAGCCAGGTTGGGCTATGGAGAGCTTTTCATGCACTTTCAAGCGCGATCAGACCGAACTGACTGATTTATTGTCAGTGGAAACTGTCGGAGCAAGTAGGAGGAATAATAATACGAGGTTAGAGGGATGGCGAGCTAACCATCTTCGATAGTTTTTATTTAGCTTATGGTAAATACCCACTGACGCTCTCTATACGTCCGCCGTACCCGTCCGCAAATGATTAAATGAGTTACTGTTAGAGACCACTTATCATTTCTTTATCAGACTGTTGATTTATATATTAAAGATTATTAGTTGTCATAAAGGCCGTGGTGGCCTGGTGGTAAGGTCTCGACGTTGTGGTCGGAGGGTTCCAAGTCTGAAACCCGATACCTCCTAATAAGCCGCCATGCAAGCGGACTTGGTGCGCGCTAAATTCGTTGGGGTCAAATGTCCTCCCGCTGGTGTGGCGTGGAATCTTGTAGAGGGGGGTTGTCAGGTGTCGTCCTCGTTATCTGGCCACGGTTCAAAGTTACAAGGTCCCAAAATAGCCGTAGTATCAGTGGCGGGTTTTCGTACAGGCGTTAGAGACGATCGCCTCGTCCCTCTAGACCTTGGAGGCTTCAAAATCTATTCGACGTACACCGCAATACTAATTCGACGGCGAATGTACGGTGAGAGTCTTCGAAATAATTTTGCGCCTGTGGCCTCATATTGTCAAAAACAGGCATTGCATATTGCTTCTTGAAATCAGGACGTAAATATAGCTAAACTATCATTTGTTATTGAAATATATCCTTTATGACTGCCAAAAATTGTTGTATTAATGGGTCTGTAGTTAATGTATATTTTATTCTGAACCTTTCTAAGTAATAGCCGAGCAGTGATGGCCATACTGTCTAGAGAAAACAGTTTATTTAAACGAGATACCTGTTAGTGGTCGATCCGAATTATCGCTTATCATTTATTTATCGCCAGGAGTCTGCCGTCTCGGTTTACTAGCCAGGCTATTCAATGAGTAAATATCTCACCGCAGCAATAACCCTGTATCTTCTCGACAACGAAATAAAGTAGTCCTCCGCGGTTTTACGGTTTTGGTCGTAATCCAATCAACTTTGAAGAGAGACTGATATTTGATTAACCGAACCTGGAAAATCGAATTAAAATGAAGCCGTTTGGAAAAGGGTAGTGTTTAATCCATTATATTTAGGCTAATGCGTGAATATTCATGAACGGTTGTAGTTTAAGGAACATGTCCGTGTTCCAAAATTAAATTCGTTCTGTCTAGTTAGATAATGGATCAATATTTAAGACATTTTTAGTCAATGATCGATAAGGCTTGTAATGATCTTTAGAGTAGTCGCTACTTTCACCTGAAATAAGATTCTCTTTTCCTCTTAAAGGTATAACTAGCAGGAGCGTTCTTCCCTTTGTTTTTCTCGTAGACCGTATTGTGGACCATTACAGTATACCATCACCGTATTGTGGAAGTCCACAATACGGTGCTTTTTGTGTTTAAATTGGAAGTGTTCTCCCCTCGACTTTCTCGTAGACTTCTATAATATGGTGTGTTTTAACCTTGGAAGTTTTCTCCCTCCGTCTGTCTCGTAGACTTCTACAATGTGGAGCGTTTTGTGTTTAACTTGAAGCTTTTAGCTTTTCTCCCCTCGACTTTCTCGTAGACTTCCATAGTATGGTGTGTTTTGTGTTTAGCTTTATCGTACAATGAAGATAATTGGAAGAAAGGATATTGGGCCACTATTTTAACCGATTGATTCTAAAATCTGATATAGATATAGAATTTTTGTGTCAATATCACACACTAAGTTTTAATTTTCTTGCTTGTTTCTTTTTGGTTTACTTTGTTCATACACGGATAGGCAAAAAAAACCGGATTGTCTATCCTTCGACGGATTTAGTCCAAAATTAGACATAGATCTACAGTTTTCGTGTAAAAACCAGATATTAAAATTCAGCCATCTGTCTTACTGCATTTTTAAGTTATTGTGTTCGCATACGCATGAATAGATAGATCAACGAAGAGTCAAACTGTTGACGTGTTTGGTCCAAAATTTGATTCGGATCCATAATTCTGGTGATTAAGCCAGTGACTAGAGTCTGTGAGTTTTATGCATAACCTTTTCATATGCTACGAATTTGACTTCTATTCTCTGAATTTTTAAAAGCTTTCTGATCATTTTTTATTTAAGAAAAGATTGATCATATTTTAGAAGCCTGAAAAGAATGGATTTTTAAGAAATGTATTGCTCACCATAGGAAACAAGTAAGATATATTTATTCTTACTATTTCATATAAATTAACTAAGTAAGAAATTATATATTTTTAATTAATTCTTTTTGGATGGTCAGGACGAATTAATCAAATTCTCGTGATAATGTTTGGTAAATATTGATCAAGTAAGGAGCATCATCACTGAGTGGTTTATGTTCTTTATCCCATCAACCTCCGTACAGTAGAATTATATGACACCTGAAGACATGTAAAGTGTGTTCCCACCTCATTTGAAAGAGAATCGATTTTTAAGAAGTAGAACATCATTACGATTTCACGATTTATCTTACAGTCGTTTTCCTCAGCTAAAAGAAAAAAAAAACCTTCGAAGAAAAGGAATAATAACGATAAATTCTGATTCATAAAAGAAAATTAATTTTCCTTTTATAAACCCACCCAAAAAATATACTGCGTTTGTTGAAAGGATGAACTGGTAGGAGAGAAAATCAGCCCATAAAAAGCCTCCCCCGGCACGGAATAGAAAAAGAAAACAAATTTTCGAGTAATATAAACTCTTCTTGTCAACGCCCCCCCCCCAGTCGAAATTGCTAGTGGAATAAAAATTCGACGTTGAAGGGGATGGGAAGGTCCTCCACCCCCCTCACCCCTTTCATTCCCATCAGCGAACCGAAAATAAAATTTAAATAATATTGGTTGTACTGAATAAATCAGAAGAAAATAAACATAAACTTTAACGGTCAGAATTCAAAATAAAATGAAACCAAATAGGAAAAGGAAACAAGATTTCCAGTTCTGCATCGAAAATGTATTTTTCTTTTCTTTTTCCCCACTCTCTTTAAAGTCTGATGTTACGTTTGGCGCAGGGGTTTGTGTAAAGTAGAGCAAAATATCCTAACCCTATGAACTGGTGAAAATGAAGGAATCAATATTGCATCTCATCCCATTTGAAAACAATGGGTTTTTCTTCTTGAGCAAAAACAGTGAGCTTTCCTTTGATAATAATACCTCCATGATTTCTTTTAGATGCATCCATTTTGTTCACTGATGTATCTTTTTTATTTAACGGGGATAACATAATGCATAATTTTCCGCACCATATGCTTATTGTTAAGGTATTCATTGTTCAAACATATCGGCTTGATGGTTGGATGCATTCATTTAGTCGTTTATTGTTTGCTTCATAACTATTGAACAAATTATAGTTATTTTAGGTGGTAATTGTAATTACTTGTTGAATTGTTTCGTGGAAAATGAATCATTGTTTGTTCAAGGACTCGTGGAAATAGATAAAAATCACTCACCTAAACTTGCGTTTGAAAATCTTTTAATAACTTAATTAGGTCAAAATGAATAGCTGTGTGAAAGCTACTTTTAATGCATCTCCGTGAAATTGGCAATTGATTCCTTAACTTGATATTTGTGAGTGAACTTATCTCCAGAATTATATTGCATTGCTTATTTTACCATCAAGTCTTCAGTTCACATTCTGTTTAGAGTAAACTGAAGAGTAAAACTTTTTGCTGAGACCTACTCTGTGCATGAAATTCGTAATTTTAAGTGATTTTTAATTAAATCTGTCCATAGAAATGCCTAAATGCAAGAATGATTGTCTTTTTTTTAAAGTAACTCCTTGCTTTAAATTCAATCCCATATTTATGAATTCTAGTAAAAGGTTTGAAGCATTCATGTAAATTCAAGACAATAATATTTATATAAGAAATTTAGAGTAAAAAATAATTAAGAAAGTGGTTTTTCAGACAAAAAAACTTTAAGAACTTTTAAGTCGAGGCATCATATGACATGCATTTATGAGTTTTATCTTTAAAACTCCAATAAAAAAGAAAGCCAAAAAGTATAAAATTTTAATTAGGTAACTGTTTCCATTCGTAGCAAAAAGACTTAATAATTTCACCAGAAAAATTACTCAGTTCAATTAATAAAGTCCTTTAATCAAATTACTATATTCTATACCTGTCTAATTAAGTCCTGAATGGAATTCTATATTGGAAGCAGATCTATCCTTGATTAATATTCATATTTGTTTTAAATGTATTTTAGTTTCTTCGTGCAATTTTTTGCTTTAAAAAATTACGATTTATATAAATATTAGACCGCTTATACGTTTCGTCATCAGCCTATATCATATCGGGAAAATCCAGCCTTTTGCATATTAATATATAGAAGCAGCTATTTCTATGGTTCTATTTCAATATCCGCTTATAAAATATGAATATAACTTTCAGTATCTCAATCCATGAATATTTACGAGTCCCATTATTGAGTGCGGGAATATTCTAAAAAGCAGCGATGTCCATCGGTTTAACATCTTCCTAAAAGCTAATTTCACTCCTGCTGCGAATATACTGTATCAGAAATCGATTGCTCTGCTGTAAAAATCTTTAAAAAATAAATTCTCCCCCGTCTACCCCTAAGGGTAATCTTTTTCATTCCCTATCCCGAGGTGTCATTAGATAATGTTCCCCGCACCCACCACCAAATTACACGCGTTTAAAACTCGTCAAGAAACGAATTATGTGCCCCGATATCAGATACGTCATTCGCGCCATCAAGTAAAACGGTTACGAAAACCATCCCCATGTGGCGCGTGGGGGGAAGTATTCTTTTTCGAATTAAGTCAGCCAGCGAGGTTCAATTTGTCAAGCACTGAACTGACTAGACAACAGCAGGCCGCGCAACAATGGCAAAACCAACCTAAAGGTTTAAAATCCATTGTCTAAGGGAGGTGAATTTATTAAATTGTACACGACGGCCTTCAGAGCGGAATAATAACAGGCTTGCTTCAGTAATTCAGCCCTGTTAATGGGTGAAACACCGCGGATCTCGCTTAATGCCATTACTGGATATTTAGTGTCAGGAACTCCGCAAATTACAGACTCCTGGTCCGCAATTTCACTTTTAGTTCAGTCCCCGTGACTGTAGCACTCTTTTAAAGGGAGAAGGGGGTTGTTTTGTGCAAGCAGTTAACCGCGTGCGGGTTTTAACTAGTTTAATTATGATTTTAAGGCGAAGTATCAGCGTCGGGGGAGATAGGTTTCAGGAAGAAAACTGCTTTTCCGATATGCCGATAGTTTGGTGGAAATTTTGGGGAAAGATGGTAGGGAGCGTTAACATTCACCTTTTAAGGACGGCGTATAATGGGGAGTGTGTGCTTTAAGTTATATTTTGTTACATTTTGATTACGGGAAATTTTCTTACATTATGATCATAACTTATAGGAAACGTGCTTAACCTGATCTTCCGTATTACCTTCTGCATGTTGTAACAGCAGTCGGTAAAAGTCTGTTTTGTGGACACTTTATAGAAACCGGAGCTCTCCATATAGCACAACGATGACCAATATCTATATTTGCGGGTTACAAATATACTTTTACAATAATTGAGGTATTTCTTTAGGGCCTGCTGCATTACATGAGATAATTTTCCTTCACATTGTCTCTCCTTAAATATATCTTCCAATGGAGTCAATTCACGACGTTAGTCACATGATAAACGTAATTGCGCATGTCATCTGACATTTAACCGCACGTTGTCTTATGATGTGCAGTAACGTAATTTTTACAAACTGCAAATGTGTGTTGCACAATAGTATCAATCTTAAATTGGCTCTTGGATTTGCTGTGCATCACCTGAACATGCATTGACTGCATTCAGTATTCTGCAATACCTGCGGTATCGCAAGTTCTTATGACAAGAACGAAACTGTTCTGTTGAAATCCGAGTTTTAATCCAACTCTTCTAGATGAATAGGGTCAAAAGAAGCATAAACTGCTTCCTATAATGGCCTGACATGAAATAACTTTTAAATTTCTATAAATAATTTTACATTTCACATCATTCTTCCTCCATCCTGATCAAAAATTTAGTCTGGACATACTTTCCTGAAGTAATTTGAATGTGTTTCTCCATTACAATAAGCAAAACTGATCATATACTTTTATTACTAGTTGAACAATTTTAAAAGCAAATAATGTTATGCGCTAGCTATCTAAACGATTTCCGATATTGTTCCCTAAAACACTTCTCGGGCATATCTGATCGAATGGAAAAGAAGAAACCATTCCCTTTCCATGTGGAGCATAACCATGACCATACTCTAACGTTTGAAAACGTCTCCATTATATCGTCCGGAATATATCCAGTCCACACATAAAAATAAGCGAAAACAACCCAACCAAAAAGCTGAAACACGATTCAATTGAGAAATATAAAAACAGCCCACGTCAAGATATTTCAAAACCTTTGCGTCTTTTACAGAACGTAACGCATTTATAGCGAGCCTGAAATTCCCGATTGGTTTCAATGTGTAATGGAGCCTAAAGCGCATCATAACCTATCCTGGGGTAATCATCATTTTCCGACTTCCTTTATACGTATCTCCTAGCTCCCTAAAATGTGTTGCGCTGTCAACATTGCAATCCTTATGAAAACGACTGCAAAGATAAGGGGTTGCCTGTGTTATATTCTATGGTGGATCCGGGTCGGGTAAATCCATGATGTGATGTTGCAAAATGTTATTCTCACCGTTTTGTCATATCTTGATCTTGGAATGTTGTCTGAAATATAAAACTATTTTTGTATCTTGTAGTCGAAAACATAGTTTTCAGTGTAAGAAGTCAAGTAAAATATACATGTGTTTGGAAACACACCTAGTTCATTCTTGTATGTGAGTAGATATTTTTTAAGCCCCTTGTAGAATAGTATAAGGGCTATAAATAAGTTAACTCAAAGTTTGTACTCACCCGTTGGTACAATTGAACGCCTAATTCAGTTTTTAAAAATATCTCTTAAAAATCCAAAAGAGATGCAAATCAACTAAATCCACTGGAGAAGTTTTCACAATTTTTAATCGTTGTCATTTCGTTACATTAAAAAAATAGCACATTGACTTTGAAGATTTAGCATTATTTAACAAAATATATTTGTACGATTCACGATTATTTTTAGAGAATGGAATAAAAGCCCGCGCAATGCGAGCCAAAGTAAAGTCAGAAATTTCTGGCGTCTGCAATGAGTCAGAGTTCGAACAGCCACTGCAGGTATTATAGGAAGAGGGTTGAAGATTTTCAAGAAGGGGACGAAACAGGGTTCTCCAGACTTCCGCTGTCCGACCAAACTGAATATCAAGTAAGTGGTGACCTCTGGGGATTTTTTTTTGTGTGTGTGAAAACTGAACACCCCTTTTGTTTTCTCACAAACTCTGGACGCCACTTGAATTGCTTCATCTTCCATGATTTTGTTCCAATAATACATTGTAATCAGTATCTACTCGTATTACTTAAAAGAAGGCATCAAAATTTCGGTGTTCCTCACTATAGAAATTAGCATCTAGAAATTGGTTTTTCTTGTACTGCTAGTTGTCTATTATAAAATTTAAATGCATTTGATACTGATAAAAATTCGCATCAATCTTCATTAACACATTATTGATGGCTTGAATTAAATGCACTTGATGTAATCTGAAAAAGGACAAACAACAAATTGCTTTCAGCAGAAAAAAAAAGTATCTAGCAGAGATATGTTACAATCACCTATTAATACGTTAAAAAAAGTGAGCACGTCGAGTTCCTGAGATAATTTGTGTGTTTTCGAAAATACAAGTTTATTCATTTCCAAAGAATTAAGACGAGATTAAGAGTTGCTAGAAAAGTCACTTTTGACAGCTGATTAACTATTCAGCAATTTAAGTGTAGCCGTAAACCGCTGCAGCATTTTAATTGTTGTTTAACACATTATAATCTACTGGTAATATAATTTTGTTTTTAACTTCTTGATATAAGAGGAAGGCATTTCGAACGGAAAGTTTATGCAAAATCAAAATGCTTAAAACATGTCTCTTTCAGTCTGATGATATATGAACCACCATTCTATTTACGTCATTTGCTGAATAGATTTTTTTCAATACAATCATCTAAATATCAGATATATAATAATCTGATATTTTGTATGGTCTGTTTCCTTGCATATAATATCTTATAATTCAAATGTCATTCATTACTGCAACAATGTGAAGTTCCATCTTAATAACATATTTGTCAAAAACTGTCAAACATTATATTCTTAAGTACCTTACATTTTTTCATATTATCACACGTGGAAAAATCATTATTTTTAATTAAATTTACAAATTACTCTCAAGACATACATTAACATAATTGAAAAAGTAAAAAAAAAAAAAAAAAACTTGACCACGGTTTCTTAAATTAACGGCTTCTACCACGAATGGATCATTGGTCAGCAATAACATTGGCTGACATATTTGGCATGACATGCAAAATGTGTTGAGTTTTACTTATCAGTAAATGATGCTTAATTCAACTGTTTTATTTCCCAATTTGCGTAAACTTAGACTGGTTTTACATTGGATCAATAACTGGTCGCAACCGGAAGCCATGCAGCCCTTTCAAGTCAACGTCTCTGTCAATTTTACCAATAAAGAATTATTATACGTTATTGTATTACTAGGATTGATAATGATGTGATTTCGTTGGAGTCACGTGGTTTCCTACTGCGCCCAGTAAAAGTTCCAATGTAAATCCGGCTTTAGGGTTATGTAGAAATGGGTTCGTACAGGCGTCTACAGCCCGAAATGGATCGGAAGTGGAAATTAAAGAATTTTGCTCTCGACTTTTCATTGAAGTTTTACCCGAAGAAAACGTTTTATCAGAAAGCGGATGCTCTTATCGGCTAGGAATTTGTCGTGTAAAATGCATAAGTATATGAAAATATATTAACTAAAATGTAAACAATTTTATTTCCGTATTTTTCAATGTAATTAATGTTATTTCTGTAATTCTTTCGACTTGTTAACTAGGCCAACGGCGTGTACAGCGCCAGTTGGCTTAGCAACTACATTGCAGTTGGTGGCAAAAATTGGAAATGATTCTTTTCCTGCGCAAATCGAAATCCGAGGGTCGAATTGTATGTAGACCAAATTTTATTGCATTCGGCTAAACAAATTTTTTACAATTGAATTCCAGAAAACTTTCTTCATTTTATGGCCTGGCCACCATAGTACACATATAATTAATCATCGTAAAATTTTAACATTTGGCATGTTAACAACTCTTTGGCTTTATGTATAAAAGTGCTAAGAAACTTACTAAGACTTAACTTGAAACAAGAAATATAAAAAAAATTTAAGTCAATTCCTACTTAGGTCAACAAAGAAAAATTGAACATTGAAAATTGAAAAGAAACTTACTAAGACTTAACTTGAAAAAACTGTATTAACATCAAGTGTCATCCACTACAAGTTTTAAAAAATGTATTTGAACTTGAGTGGATGAATAAAAAGTATTTTATTAACGACTGAAAATTTGAACAAGATATATAAATATATATAGGGAGAGTGTGAATTAATAGTAGGAATTGGAAAAATAATTCAAACTACGAAATCAAATTACGTAATTTGTCACTTTTTCTGGGTGTATAAAATTTCTTGAATACACAGCTAGCAATATCTTAAAGTAGGATACAAAAATCTCTAAAGAAACTTTTTTTACATATAAAATGAGAATATTGAATATATTGGTTACGAAACGTGAGTCTAGACAGTAATTTGCAAATTTAATTAAATGCAGTGATTTCGCCATGGGTGAGAATGTGAAAAAAATGGAAGGCATTTAAGAATATAATGTTTGACATTTGTGACAAATCTGTTTTTAAGATGGAACTTCACATGGCTGCAGTTATGAATAAAACAAGTATTTTATGACACACCTAATTTTATCCCTTTTTAAAGCTAAGTTAATGAAGCATGTTTATTTTTAATTACTTCTTCGTTTCTCTTGGAAAAGGTTGTGAAATATGCCTGAAGACTATCTAAGGTTATTTTTGACTTACTACAGGGAGCAGCTTACATTTTCTTTCGTTATGACAATAATTAAAACTACTTGATTTAAATAGAATAGAATCTTTTCTTGGTTTAACGCAAATTTGTTTAAATGAAAAAAAATAAAGCTTTTGACAGTATTTCAAATATGTTATGAATATAATGTTGCAACATCAGCATTATGATTTTCTTGCTTTGACGTTCGATTGGAAATAACATGATTCAACTAATAACGCTATTCAGATTTTTTTAACCTGTTAAAATTAATTTTCTGTTAATTATTAAACTTCTATAACAAAAATAATTTGTTTTCACATTTTCAAATTTTATCTAACCTTTTACAGAATATTCTTTTTTTACTAATAGTGATTAACTGTTAATACAAAACATACCCTTTGTTATGTATTGATAAAATCAATGCAAAACAAAGCATGCAACAATCAATGCATGCATAACATAAATAAAATTAAATTACGTAACGCAATTATGTAAATTGTGCAGTAATAAAGAATAAAAAACGGTAGTTTTTATATAAAACTGTTTACAAACCGATTTTATAATTGAAATGCTTCGTTTTAATCAACTTATCTTTTTAGTCCTTGAAAATTTTTGATAATTTTAAAAATTTGTTAGACACAAAAAATTATTTCTAGCAACCAGTTTTGTTAAAATTTAAAATTTGTCTAGCTCTGGCATTAATCTATTCCGAATAATTTTTCTTTTCCAAATTTTAACTGCTAAAGGAATGAAATATGCCTTTTTCAGCATCTTTGTTGTCTACTTAAAAAGCCGTTTATTATTGCAAGTTAGTTGAGTTTCAGAAAATAAATTGTTTTATACGGAGACAAATTGTGACATTATTCTTCAGTCATAAATTTTAGTATGCCCGTAAAAAGAAAAAAAAACTGATTTCTAAAAATTTTGCATGCTTCCTACTAAATTTTAAATCTGACTAAAGAAAACAAAAGTGAGAGAATATATTTGCGTTGAAAATGATTTACATCGACCTTGTTGTTTGAAGTGGTCAGAAATAAGACATCATTCATCGATCGTAATACCAAATACTTATCCTGTCATAAATCCCTGTTATTTTCAATAAAAGAAATAGAAGCTTCTTTATAAAAATCTAGCATTGGCACCTGCGTCAGCTTGTAGATGCGTCAAGATCCCTGACTTCAAACGATACAAACCATCTTTTTTTTCTACTCGACTGTACCTGGGAATGATGTCAGCCAATTTTAAACACAATTTTAGCTTTAAAAGACTACTAATCAGAAATTGTTTCTGTATCAAAAGTTGTCAGTCTTTTTTGTATTGAAAATTTTTATATCAAACTTCAGAAAATTACCTGTTTCATGTGCATGGAGGTAGGACATCATTCATTAATTATTTTGCAACTACGTTAAAGAATTTCTGATATTATTTTATTTCGGAAGAATGAATACAGATAGAACCTATTTGTTTGATGTTCCCTTCGAAGGAACTACCGTGTTCAATTATGTCCTCTTGCCATCGTTCATACAGGAATGTAAGTAAGGATTACAAACCTCATTTTGCCACCTCCTCCAGTGCCGTCATCGCTGCACTTCTTTGGAACTTGAGAAGCGTTGCGTTTGCGTTTAAGCAAATTCTTCATCCGAAAAAAAAATCGCACGGAGCGAGATCAGGGGGATAGCTGGTTATGCAAATGCTGGGATGTTATGTTTTGGCATGTAAATTGACACCGAGAGACCACCTTATGAGCTGGCACACTATCGTGATTGATGGCGCACCCTTGACTTGGCTTTCTCTACAATGGAAAGCTTTGAATGCTTGTATTTTCGAACTATGCGCATGTGATGAAGTTATTTGAACTGGATAATTTCTGTTCTGACTAGACGGTCAATTGGTACTCCTCCCTTGCTCTGTGGAAATTTATTAATAATTAATTAACATTTGGAAAATATTTTAAAAGTTGCGGAACTTTTGAACTTAGTAGTGTCATAATTCCGTTATAACGAATTCAAATAAACTGTGAACCCTGTGATAAAGCCATATTGTTTTCCAAAAAAAAAATCTAAAACTTCTTTCTAAAAACTTGGCATTTATGCGTTACCTTCTGACATCAAGATTCAACTTGAAACGATCCAAATCAACTTCTTTTTCCAACTCTAACTGCAGTTGGGAATGAAATATGCCATTTTTAAACCCCCGTTATGCCCTTAAAAGGATTTTACACCCGTTTCTTGTCTTCCGTATCATTATCATGTCAAATTTCATGACACGGTGTCATTCCCTATCCAAGCTACACCAACAGATTTGCAAACTTTCTTCGAAAACGACCGTAACGATTTCAATGGATAAAGTTACCCAACATAATTAGAGTTGGACTTGACACTTTTCCCTGCTGTAATCGCCCCATTCTGGTTCTATAATTGCATGATTGTGCACTGCAAATGATTAATACAGCCCTTAAAGAGTTTGTTCGGATGAAATGGTGGGGGACGGAATTCAGTTATTTTTCACTCTTTCTGAATTTTAATGAACTTCTCTGTGTCGGTTTTCTTCTTTTGGGTAAAGTACATTAGAATCAATGGTGTCGTTGTAGAAAGATTGCCTTTAAAATGTTCCGCTGACTATCTACCCTCCTCCCTTGTTATTTCTGTTTTTTTTTTTTCTTCTGTATTTTGGTGTAATGGCTTTTGGTGAAATGTTGAAATTATGTTTTTGACATCTGACTAACTGATCGTCTGTGAAATTCGCTGGGGAAGGTAAGTAATGTAAAAATGTGTTTCGTTTGGTTTGGAACATCATCAAAGAAGTTGTCATTGTGTGGTGGTTGTTTAGAAACATAGTGGTATCTAAGCTTCTTATTATCATACAATTGATAAATCGTCTATTTTTAATGTTATAAAAGCAGATATTAGCAGCGTCGATTATATAAATTCGTTTTTACAACAACTAAATGGAAATTTATTTTGGTGAAACTTTTTTGAAGCATCTAAATTGTGCTCTTCAACTAATTAACAATAAGTAATATTAAAGGTGTTTGAATGGAGTATCACAGTTGTCCTATATTTTGTATTTGGTGCAGAAGCATAGTAGTTTACTTGCTTCGTGTTAACATTATTTTTAATTTTCTAAGAGCAAACATTAATAGCTTAGATAATAAAAAATCGCTTTTACTATATATGAGTAATAATTTCGTTTGGTTAACTTTTATTGAGGCATCCGAAATTATGTGCCGCAGGCAATTGATGATAGTAAATATTCGTTTCTTGGAGTATCAAAGTTGTCCTATTGTGTCGTATTTGATTTTAAAACATAGTAGTATATGTGTTACTTGAGAGTTAAAGGGACAATAAGACAATGGACAGTTATACATATCTTCTTCAAATGTAAGCACACTAAAAATTATATTTAAGAAGGTTTATATGCTACAGAGTGGAATTACCATTTAAACAGGCTGGAGTTTGAAATCAACATTCAATAACTCACCTGATAACTTACCTCCAATTATTACTACTTGAAAATCTCACAGAAAAGTTCCTGAAATAATCAATACAAGTTGAATATATTTGGAACAAGGTAAAATCTGATTAAAAGTAGGTTAAACAAAATCAATAAGTTCATAAGTAAAAAGGAAAATGTAATTAGACATGATTTTTATTCTACTCATTTTTGCAATTTTATTTCTTCGTCAATTCTTCAAAACGTTTGTATTTATAGTTGCTAAACTAATGTGCCATTGTTCAGTATTTAATTTCGAAAACCATAATGCGTCCTCATTTATATTGGAAATTCCATTGTGTATACTGGAACCTGCAATTTATCAGTACTTACTAGTGATGCTATTAATAGTAATGAGAAAACTTGCACACCGTGATGGTTTTACAGTTTAATGAATTGTAAAACTCTCTTGATGGTTTGCGAATTTGAGTGATGTTCAAAACTTTAGCTATGATATTATTGTAAATGATTTATGAATAAGTAATTAAGAGTTAAAATAATTAATTTAAGAATCAGAAAACGGTGATTTCCGTATTGAATCTTCCTGCTAATATTATTGAAATAAAATCCGTGTTCATTAATTATCTTAATAGCCTTCTAAAATAGAGATTCTGACATGAAAATAATAGAATAGAAGAAAGTATAATAGACAGTAAAAGTAGTACAATAAAAGTCATTCTTGATGAAGTCTTGTGATGTCGTTTAAAATGGGAATTCTGGCTGGAGACACAGTAAAGTAAATCCTAATTGTTTAGGTGTACAACATTTGTACCAGCCCGTACACCGAGAAAGAAATTCTTCTGGTACAACCTCTGTACCGCCCATAAGGAAGAGGTTAAAAGCATTTTAAAATTTCACAGATCTGAAAACTTACCTTACACCACTACACTTGTAAATGGTAAGGACAGTCGAAAAAAATGAAGACAGAAAAAAAGAAACTTCTTGGGTTCCGATCATTTGCGAATTCTTTTGGCTAGCTTATAAAGTATCATCGTCGAAGCATGGGTCATTATACAGTTGATAGCCACAGTACATGGAGGTGGCTGGGGTGGGGGGACGAGTGCGATTTCCCAGACTGAAATAAAAATTCGAGAATCGATAGTAAAAAAAGCACTTCTGTAAGCCACGAACGCTTGTGCTTTTATTGCTCTCGCGAAATGATTTCCAATTTTGCAAGCTGGTGGTATTTCTCGTACTTAAATATTTCTATTTTCTCTCGATCTAGCCTCTGTGTGTCGCTCGTAAAACTGTTTTTAGACCTTCTTTCGCTAATCAACCGCTGAACAGGTTGAAACTTTTCTTGATTAGAGGAAGAAGGTGTAGTTGTGTTGATGGCGCGTGAGGGAATGCTATAGAAAAAAATAGTTTTGGTTTTTATTATTATTGAAGCAGTCAGGCGTCGCAGTTTGATTATGAATTGAAAATTTTCTTTTTTTTTCTTTATTCGGAATTTAAAATCATTTACTGTGAATCTAAAACGTTTTTCATTTGGTTTTATTTTGTGGGAAGAGATAGATTTTCGTTCTCGTTAACTGCTTCGCAAGTTATTAAGCTTTTGAGGCTTTGGCTTAAAATAGTGAACTTGTAAACGATTTTAGTTCTTCACTGTTTTTTAAGTGAACATGTAATTATAAAGTTTGATACTTTTTTTAATCACCGATAAAATTCATAATTAGTATGATTATCTGCTTTCATTATTATGATTAAAGCTAGTTTCTTTATGATGTGTTTCGATTAATAGAATTAAAGAGGAATCAATAGTGTATTGTAAGTTTCAGAATTAAATTAAATTAATCATATAGTCTGCTGTTATTAAAAGCATTATAGCTAAATTTGCAGTATGATGTTTCTGCTATTGATATAAAAGTTAAATTAAGAGAATAGTTAATTGTTATTTTCCGTATCAAAACTGAACCTACTGTATGTTTTTGGTGTATGTGTAAAAAACTGAATTATAAGAGAATATTTAGAGAAGAGTAAATTTTAACATAGGGAATTATCTGATAAAATAGTTTCGTATAGCAGGAGAAATTAAAAGACATTCAGTCATTTTTTTTATGTCTTTCATAACTGACATTTTACTTTTAAAACCTTAATAAAAAATTTTCCTGTAAGATTTTTCTAAACTCCCATATTACACAATATAAACTGTTACCTGTTAACTTATTATCTTCTTGTCGCTGTAAATATTCATTCATTTTAATCATTGGCAACTCTAGAGGATAGCACATGGAAAACTACAACGGACCATATCGCAGTTTATTAAGTCATATGGATTTATACGCGTCCTATGACTATAGGAAGAGCTCCAGGAAATTAAACAGCTTTCGTTTAAAATAGAGAAATTCATCACAATGAATTATCGAATGCTGATGACGAAAACTAAATTTTGTTCAAATATATGGATAACTTTAAATGAATTAGGATCATAATGGGGAATATTTAAGTGGACGTATTGATACACCTCGTAGCTTTCCCCATACTGTCATTGACTGTAGTAAGCGTTTCTGAAAACTTGTCGTCTCTACGTTGCTTAGAATCGAATATCTTTGTTTAATGGATGCGCAGAAACTAATTAGCAATTCGGAATTCAGTTTATTGTGTTACATCTTGGCAAAGAAACTTGCAACATTTTTTTGCATAAGTACCGTCACTAACGATGAATAAAACTGTTGATTTCCTACCTACCAGGTAATTTCCTCTTCCTCCTAACGTCTAAACCCGAGAAGTTAGAGCAAATACATTCAGAACAAACAATGAAAACCTCATCTTATCCAAATTTACATTCGTCTGAGCGATCCAAAAATTGCGTTCTTCAGCTTTAATATTTATGTATTCTGAATCATCCTTACTTCTGAAGAAGTTGGTAAAACCTTCCCTTCCTTTGTTGTGTTTGTTTGTTTTGTTTTTTTCTGATTTAGTCACTTGCGCAATTTGACTTAAACATGCTACTTACCTAAATGACTATAACGCTTCAAGAATGGAAGAGATAGAAAAAAATCCGTGTTTTCTTTCATATGAAAAAGGGAAAAGAACAACTTCCTCGCTTTTTCCCGCCTTTTTTTATCTTTCATTCGTTTCGTCCTTTTCTCCCGCTATCTTCTCTACAAGAAGTCAAATTTTTAGTTGAATTTTTCCAGGAGTAGGGTTCTCATTCAATTTGCCAGAATTCGTTCTTTGTTTAGGTAGAAGAGTTCTTTTTAAGAGCGTGTGTGAAAGAAGCAGATTAGCATACCAGATCTACCAAGCAATTTAAATCGGAATGTAATAAGGCTTTAGAAAATGGAGAAAATTTTGAATTGTATGAAGTTGGAAAGAACTAAGAGGTAAATTACACGCTTCAAGAAATGCTTAGAAACAAGAATGCGTTTATTTAAAAGACTTTTTCACTAAAGGATTAATTGGATTCTTCTGTATTAAGCTTAAATTGTTATAAACTGTAAATAAGCATGAATTTTGTTATGATTTCTAAAATAGAAACATTTGAAAAAAGTTTTATTTAAAAATAGAGATTGTAGGCATTCTTTTTGTCTACTCTAATTGGATGAAATTGCAAATGCAGCGAAGTTGTTTTAGTATCTGAATTTCAATGCAAAGGTTTGTTTGAAATGTCAAATATTAAATCTAAAAACTATAAAATGCCAGGTGTTAAATCCGTGAGCAAAAAGACAAGATTACATTCGCAGATCCGATTGGAGACATTGGACTTTTTTTGTAAAGTTGTATATTTTATTTGTAGATAATTTAATAAACGCTTTTTTCATAATTTAACGATAACTGGAAGTTATTTAGTTATTATTTAAAAATATATTTTCATTTTAATCTTCGTTATGTAATGTCATATTCAAATGACAATGTTCTTTTGTTTTCTCATTAAGATACAAATTCTTTTTAACAGATTCAAATTTTAATATTTCTATTTTTGTTAAAAAAATTTGTATCTTAATAGAAATATTAAAATTTAAATCTGTTAAAAAGAATTTGTATCTTAATGAGAAAACAAAAGAACATTGTCATTTTCATTCATTTCAAGTAATAAGAATAACAGTAAAATTACGTTTGTTTGTTTATGGTATTTTCTGTAAACAAACATACATTTAGAATTCTACGTTGCATATCAGCTTACACGCTAAAAAGATTCCACAACTTCTTAACCTTGTTTCTATGACTAAAACATGACTAATACGTTTACTCTGAATTTAAACATTTTTTTCAAGCCTTTTGAATATTTTTTTCATTTCTCAATTATTCGAATAATATTCCGAACATGAGCACTGTAGTAACAGTTCAGCGAAATACCGTCTATGAGCACTCTGCTATATAACTAACAGAGAAAATAAATACTTTACTAATATAATAAAATATATTATCAAATATTATATAACAATATTGCAGTATTGGTGCAAGGTCTTGTAAAATGCACCATTCTAGAAAATCACACAATTTGCATGAAATATTTCAAAAAGTGTAATCAATAGAAATTAAATATGACTCCTTATTAGCCTCGGTACAACAGCTGTTCAATATAACATAAGTACCTCGGCAATTTTCACGAAATCTTTATTACCTAATTTACTGTCGACAATCCTTTATATTGCAAACTTTTATTGTATACCTTTATTAATTCTGCGAAGCATCCCTTTTAGCATTAATGTTAATACAGTAATCTATGATTCATTTTATTTATCACAATGCCGAAACACTAGAGTGTAAAATGAAAAATTTGTCTTCAATTTTTCAGTTCCAGAATTATTATAAAGAAGTGCTAACGATTCCAGATGGACGATTCTCACAATTTTATCTCCTTCCTGGTTGAATTCACTTAGCTTTTAACTCAGTTAAATCTAAATTCATTTATTTTTTCTTCGAATGGCTTTTCTGAATGATATTCTGTTTCTTCGCCTGACTTGCTGACCTTTTCTTAATACGTCCGACTTCTTCAAAAGAATTGAATAAAAAAAGTCGAGACTTTTTTCAATACGACCATCGTAAATCCTGAAAGATGAGTCCAAAACCAATTCTGCATTAATGCACCGATTTGTATTACTCACTCAAGCTGTAATGGCAACGAAAGTAGGAAAGAGTTTGTGAATAAATAAACATAAGCTCGTAAATTTTGAACCAAGTTTGTGCAGCGGAATCAAGGATCGCATGTAGTTTGCTGTTGGAGAAAGAAAGCTGATTCTCTCTGCAAGATCTAGGTCAGAAGAACAGAAAGAAAAAATAATCCATCCAAACGAATGCTGCATAAGTTATATGATGAATCGGTCAAGAGGTTGACAGCTAGTGAAAAAGAACCCTGACTCTTTGCAATTGCTGAAAAGTTGCCAACTGATGTTGCATGTTGAGACAAAAGTTTGGTGCTAGTGTCGACGAATTCCTTCTCTCTCTGCCTTTTTTCTTTTCTCATTTATCAGATTGCAAGTTTGGATTTCGAGTAAGTGTTCTTGGATTTTTTTTCTTTAAATTGATTCGTATTGTCTTTCTAACAGCTTTTTTTCCTCTTTTCAATAAGGGTTGACTCTTTGTAGTTTTCTGGGTGAGGACTTTGAATTATTACTTTGTCGTTACACTCTTGTGTAGTAGCTCTTATTGTCTCCTTCTTCCATATTGCTAAGAGTTTTTTTTAGGATATTAGTGGTTGGCTTTATTTGGAGGAGAAAATAAATAATAAGACGTAATGTTGTTTGTAAAGCATTGAAGAGTTGTGTCAAAAAGCAGAATGCTTTGAACAAATACACTTGTCAACATATGTGCAACGAACCAAGAAAAAATAAATCCGTCGCCATCTGAATTCAAAATAATGAAAAAATGTGTGTAGAGAACAATGAAATATATTTATCAAAAGGGCTTCTGGTAGGGATTTCTCTTAAAACATTTCTCATAAAAATGAATTTCCAAGTAAATACTTAGACATAATAAATATACTCAGTTTTATAAGAAAATAAATCATGATTTAACTTGACAGAATATTTTTACAGATTCATTATTTGCAGAAATATCCTTTTTTATTCATTATTATTTATCTATTCACTTGCTTAAAAAAACTTTTAAATATCGTGTAAGTTACCCATCTTTGTTAGTGGTAACTGCTTATCATCTCGCAATGCGGCAGATTTCCATTGTTATAAAATTTATTTTCTATATTTTTTATTTAATACTTCATAATATATATAACTATGTAACCTATTTTTGTATTAGGCTAGCAATTTTTCAATCTTTTAGATTTTCATATTTTGCTACAATGAAACATTTTGTAAAAATCTTATTTTGTTTTATCTGTGTTTCATTTCCAGACTCGCTTGTATGTTTAGTGTATTAGAGAAAAAAAGACTTCATAAATATTTATTTAAATTCTATAACAAAAATTAGTTACTTTTATTTTCTGAAGATAACCTTCCCATTATGCTTGCTTAATAAAATTTCTTGTAAAAACATTTTGTAAAAATCTTATTTTGTTTCATCTGTATTTCTTTTCCAGACGCGCTTGTATATTTAGTGTATTAGAGAAAAAAGGACTTGATAAATATTTATTTAAGTTCTATAATAAAAATTAGTTGCTTTTATTTTCTGAAGACAACCTTCCCATTATACTTGCTTAATAAAATTTCTTAACTTGCTAGTTCTGTCTGTTATGTTGCTGATAGCATATTGTAAAGTAATATTGCTCATATGGGAATAACTTACTGTCGTCCAGTTGATACGCCTTAAAATTCTAAAATTTTAAATAAAAATCCAGCGGTCGGAAAAATATTTCTATTACCACTTTTCCAAAACTAAGCCATCTGATAGAGAAGACCGTAATCATTTCATTCTCTCTGAGCTCTGTAAGCCCAAACACTGATGGCACATATCTCTGATTTAAGGATATCCTTTACCAATCTTTACCTAAACGTTGCCTCTCCAAAATGACATCGCAAAATTTAAAACCACTCTCTTAATATCTGCCTTTTCCATAAGGATTGAAATTTCAGATCGTTACTTGTCATCAGAATAAACGATTCACAAATGATCTGCTTGTCCTTGATCACTAACGCCATTGCGTTTCGCACTTGTTATTATTATCACCAATGACACCTTTTAACGCCAGGACTTAATCCGCTACTGTATGGGAACGATCAAGGTACTGGAGGCACGTTTTAAAGGTTGCATAACGAGGGTATTCTGCCTTAATAATATTCACCAGTCCATCGCTGGGATAACAACGGGCCAATCGTTAATTTGTGAGTCGACGACGAAGAGACTAATTGTAATGACTTGTTAGAGTGTGTCCTGCCTTAATCCGGAGGTGCAGATAACCCCCGTGCCTCGCCACATACGCTAGTTGGTTCATTGAAGTTTGAGTACCAAAGGCTCGAATCTGAGGATGATTGTCATCACTAAACAGATTGGCTCGCCAATTGTTCGCCATCGAAGGCAATAGGCAGTATGAGATGCTAATGCTTTGTCCTCTGGAGATGCTGATTTGAATTACGGGATAGGCAACTGAATAGAAATGTCATCAAATGCTAATATCAGGAATTATTGTGTTTTTATGAGTACCATGGTGAACTGATACTCCTCGATTTTGGGATCAATCAATTTTGAATATGGGTCCCTAGTGTTTCATTGCCACTCCGCACGAGTTATTTTAATGAAGTTAAGTTTCATTCTGGTGTAAAGATTGTCATTCTTAAGTAGATTGCATTTTAGGGATGATTGCTTTTTCACTTAATTTGGTACAATACCAAACGAATTGTTTCTGTTAGTTTTTTCCCATCTTGAATGCTGGCTATTTTTCCAATAACTGTCTTTTACCCCAAACATACCCTTAATTACTGGTGTTTTTAAGGGCGAATAGCTTCCAAGTGAGAAGCAAAAAAAATATATATATTAAATTGTGGAAAAACATTCGTTTCGAAAAATATGGAAAAAAAGAACATAAAATTTCTAATCAAACTTTTGAAGAAAATAAGCAAATCAGGTTATTTGCTAAAATAGAAAGGAAGAATGCAGTTAGAGTTCCTGTCTTAACCGAAGCCATCCGGAATATAAAAAAGGAGGACTTAAGAAAATTTCCTATAAAACTTTTAAACATAAATAATTTAATTTTTGAAATTTTAAACATTATAAATTTAAGGGAATTAGTAATAGCAATCCGACTATCTGAATTATTAATTATGTTGTAATATAATAAATATGCATAGTAAATGTCAATCCCACTAAAAATGATAAAATTTTGATTGTAAATACTTAGATTTGGAGAAGATCATGGAAGCGTTTTTCATTTTAATGTCAGTTTGATTGTGTCCCCAACGGAATGGGCATTAAAAACCAATTACCCGACCACTATTTTAATAATCATGTACACACCTCAACAACAACTTGTCCGAAACTTTCTGTCATCCACTTTGTTGCGCAAAAGAACGGTCTTGAAAAAACACTTCTGGCTCTCACTTATATTTTTTTTTTTTACTTATCTATTTGGCGTTCGCTAAAAGCACAGGTCAGAAATTACGAATATCTATCATCTAATGGACACATCCTCCGGCAAATCGGTGAGGCAGGCCCGTTCATCTCTGCCGTCATTTGTTGACATTCCCACATATCCACCTACCCCCTTTCAGTGCAAAAAGAAAAAAAGAAGCGAAACTAAATAAATGGACGGCCGAAGAAGAGGGGGGTGGATGGGGAAGAAAACAGGACAGCTTCTAGAGAAAATCTGTGGACATGCCCGGGCAAAACGACGTGGTGGAAGAGAGTTGTCAACTTCCGGACTGCCCTCCAGCCCTGTTGACAGGAACCGGGATGCCTTTAACACGATGGAAAAGAAAAAATACCATATTGGCCATATCTGACCACCTAGAGTCAAATATAGATGGAGGGAGAATGGAAAAGTACAACTTACGGTCGGGTTTTTCCAGGATGTGTGGGAAAGCTGAGACACTCATCGTCACAATAAGCCAAGGTGCTCGCCCTCGAGGCTGTGCACTCAATCTGGGTCTTCACATTTATTTTGTTTGTTTGGCTCTAGTTTGTGACATATTGTTTGTCGCCGGGCTG
The DNA here is from genome assembly GCA_013235015.1 of Araneus ventricosus. Lineage (NCBI taxonomy): Eukaryota > Metazoa > Arthropoda > Arachnida > Araneae > Araneidae > Araneus > Araneus ventricosus. The sequence continues at coordinate 2,399,060 of BGPR01000023.1, forward strand.
ATGTACTTGACAGCTTGTTGGTGAGAATGAGAAGAGTGGAGAAGTTACTTATTTTTGTATCTCTCGATTTCTGGTAAAAAATATATCATGTTCCTCTTGTAATCCACTGGCGCTTGTTGATGTTCGAGTAGTTCTCGTATTTCTTTAAAGTTTTGATGCCTGACTTTTCTGAGCTGGAATTGGATTTTGACATGCATAGTTTTTAATAAATTGAGTAATTGTTTTAGATAATACTGGTAATTTGTGGAAGGAATTTTTTTTTATTCTTTTTGTCAGCAAACAGGAATATCTGTCGTTCAAGCAATTTTTTTTTTATCATATGAAAAATATAATTCATTGATTATCACTTTTTGGAAAGAAAATAAGTATGATGCAGATAAATTTTTCAGAATCCTAACACCATTGGAAAAAGTGTTTTAGTCATCGAAATTTTTTGTGTCAGTGATATATTATAGGCAGAATGACCTTAAGAAGTTTGGACAAAATACTCACTTACATCGAAGTATATTTTTTATCCATAGATTTCCAAATTAAGCTGCCCTATTTTTTTCAGACTGATTTTTCTTTCTTTTACGTGATCGTTCAAGATTTACACTCAAATAATAGCAAAATTATTGTTTCGAATGAAATAATTCTCCGCAATTGTTATTGGCACTAAATTTAACCATGTGCATGCTTTAATAGTATTTCCTTATAAATAACGTGGATCAATTAAAGTTAGATTATGGCATTAAAAATGTCCTTTCATTTTATATTTCACAGGTTTACATCATCGCAATTTACTTTGAACAGCACATAAACCACGCTTGCCTTCCCTACCATCGCGTAAAGATTAACAGTTATTCCAGACTATTAATATCTCCCCAATCCCGAAATTGCCTTCACTTTTCACGCACTTTGCATCGAAGAAGAACCAATCCTTCCCGGATCAATCCAGGCCAGCGACTTGAAATGAAATTCATAACCACTTGGCCACTTCCTGAAGCCACTAACAAAGGAAAGGGACATAATACGGGGGGCGTTCACCCACCGCTCATCACTCGTATATAAATCAGAATGCCCGGGTAAAAGAGGGAGGGGGGCAGCCAATTGCATCATCCTTTTCTTGGTTCTCCCTGAAACATCACAGATGCCCAGACAAAGGCATTACCGGAGGCTTTAGCAATGGCCATAAATTCTTCTGGAACAAACAATCCGTCATCTCTAACTGCGGAGTTCCCCCTGTTTTGCCGCTTTTCCGAGTTATGGCAGATTAATTCTACATTGGGGAAAGGCGAAGGGAATGGGATAGATAGATATATAAATGCCGAGAAAAAGTCTTCAACGATGAAAAGTTTTTGCTTCTTTCTGCCCATTGTTTGTTTGGTGGTGTTCCCCCTTTTTATTTTTCTGTCTATCCTTTTTTAAATGTATATGGCTTCTTCTTTCGCATTGCAGTGAAGACTTTTTATATCGTCATCAGAAGTGTGAACTAGTTTGGATGCAGGAAATATACGAGTCCTGAAAAGGGAAAGATCATTCATGATATGTTTAGGGGGGGATAAAAGTTACAAAGTTCTGAATCATTTTTTTTCCATAACTATCTTTTACGTTGTATTATGCACAATTATCTTTTATTGTTTAGTGTATGTTTCCGCCATGTTGATATTTTTCTCAAAATAAAAAGTTTTAGACAATATGTAAGCGTTCGTTACTAGCTGAAGCGGGGCTACTTTTCAAACCCCATTTCAAATCAAAGCCGATTTTCTTATTAGTTTTTCCCTCACGGGCTTCGCAGATACTGTACATGTAAGCCATTAGGAGTCCATTCCCTCTATGGAACTAATCTGCCAGCTCTCTAATCGCCCTGCAGATATCTTTATTCCCCGTTCCATTGTATCTGCCTGTGATGACTAGATTTATTGCTAATGCGAACATACTACAATAAGTAACCCTACACACGATTAAAAAAGGATTACAGATATCGTTCTCAAGTAACTTTCAAAGAGGACCATAACTTTCCTATTTCCTAACTAAAATCCTCGTTTTGAAGGTTAATTAGCCGTCTTCAATCTAAAAACTGATACTGATGAATGGGACTAAAGCACATGCAAGTTTGCACAAGTCTAAAATTCATGTATGCGACTCGGAATTGAGACTCATAACTTCAGAAATCCCAATTTACCTATTAGTATTAAATTGGATAAAACTTTTTTTTACAAAGTGCCAACTGGGAAAGAAACATACAAGAGTTTATTACCAATTCTGTAATTGACAACTGACATAATTTCATAAATTAAAGAACAAAAATCGCTTAATATTTAATCATTTATTTCCCTTGCTTTTTCAAACATGGCCGACTTTCCGTGATGCCAAAATTCGCGTGTGAAGCATTTTTCTGCTAGATATGCTGAGTTTTATTTTCTGTGTGAAAATGAGAAACTCTTCCAGATGTGAAATGAATACTTTCCTAGAGAAAAGAAAGCAAAAATATTCTGTACAAAACATGCTTTAGAAGTTCCACAGCAGAATATTTTACTTTTGTATCTTTAGACGAATTTTCTGTGAAAAATCTTACGTCTTTTGGGGAGAAAAATTTAAGTACTTAAATGTTACTATTTGTTAAAAGGACTCAAAGTTTGGTTTTTAATTCGACACCCCAAATGCTATTAGAAAATTATTTTGCTCGTTATTTAGTGATAAGCCAGACTTGACCTCCACATGTACGTATAAATCACTTTAAAAATAGTGCCTAACTATTACTCATTCATATTAGCTCCTAAAACACAAGCTAGTCCTTTTTAAATATAATTAGGATTATTACATTAATATTCAGAAAATACTTAAAGGACACATTTAAGTTGTCATTTAATTATTAGCAAGGTTTAATTTCGAATATTTCGATACATATTCACTGCCGCGTCTCTCAGCTCAGACTAACTTGTCACAGTTCACACCAACTGGTGTCTCTGTGCACTCGTGCGCCTGTCTTTGGTGTGACACGCGCCATTATCGCATTTCTGGAATATGATAAAAACAGGTATAAAGACAATTTTCTAATTGCCACTGAGTTGAGAACGATATTTTAACTCAGTCAGTTAGACTATAAATCCGTTTGTCTTATGTGTAATAGAAAAGGAAAACAATTATTTATATAATTTTTACTGGTTAAAAAGTCTTTTTTTATTAATTAACCCCTTTTTTCCCGTTCTTACAAATTATATACGATAAACAAGAGAGAATACAAGATCAAATATTTGTCTTATGTGTAATCGAAAAGGAAAACAATTATTCATATAATTTTTACTGGTTAAAAAGTCTTTTTTTTATTAATTAACCACTTTTTCTTGTTTTTACAAATTATATGCGAGAAACAAGAGAGAATACAAGATAAAAAAAATCTCTAAATTTTTTTCGAATAAAAGGCCGGCGGAAAACCTTTAGAATAAAACATAATCTTTAGGCACGAATATTTCTTGTATTTTATAATACTTTTAGATTTTATCTTATTAAATTATTTTCACGAATGATAGTAATAAATTTTTACCCATCCATCTAAGAAACTGATTCCAACTTAAATGAAAATTCTTATTACCCGAATATCTCTTTCATCAGCTCATTTTCTAATACTTCTGGGAAACCTAAATAAATAGATAAAAAAAACTTTAACAAGGTGTAAGAAACGAAACCAGTTTCAGAATTGACAACTAAAGATTACAAAAAAAATGGAACAAAAACAGTATACAAGCGCAAAATGAAATGAAAGGGGGAAAAAACGAAAAACTTATATACGAAACAAACAATATTGCTAAACCAATTTCAAGTGGCTGCGATTCAACTTATCGTGACAGTTAAGAAAAAAATATTTTGGATCTGAAAAAAAAACTTCCCATGGTCTCCCATAACAAAACGGGATTAAGAGAATCCTTGAGTCTGCAGCCACAGAGATTTGGGATTTTTCCTGATGATTTTTTTTATCTCCTCTTTGGAAGAGAGGCTTCGATGGATCGTTCATAGTGACTATAATCACGAAGATGCAATGTCAGAAAGGAGATCCGATGGAATAGATGGCCGCGTCTATCTCAGAAAAAGTCGATATTTATTGATAGTGAAATGTTTTGTCTGTAATAGGCTTTTAGTCGGGTTTTTTTCTGGTAATTTTTTGAAGTGCTTCGTAACTGGATAACTGTTGTTCCTGTTGCACATCTGGCCTTGAAACTCGTAAACTTATTGTGAAAATTTTTAAATATGCCCTGAATAGAACTTTTGAACTTTTCCGTAGTGGTGTTTCTAATTCCACTTGGAATAGAAGTCTTGTCTAGCCAAGTCGGAACACAGAAAACACAATTATATGAATATCAAAATATTTCACATCGATTTACTCCATGCTCTTCATGGAGTTCATTTATTATCAATCTATAATCTCCATTTAATCAACGATTAAAGCATTTTTTACCTCCTCTTTGAAAGATAGGCTTCTATGGATCATTCATAGTGACTATAATCACGAAGATGCAATTTCAGGAAGGAGATCCGATGGAATAGATTGCCGCGTCTACAACAGAAAAAGTCGATATTTATTGATAGTGAAATATTTTGTCTATAATAGGGTTTTAGTCAGTTTTTTTCTCGTTATTTGTTTGAAGCGGTTCTTAACTGGATAACTGTTATTTCTGCTGCACATCTGGCAATAAAACTGGAATACTTATTGTGATAAATTTTAAATATGGCCTGAATAGTTCTTAACTTTTTAATATGCCGAGAATTTGAACTCTTCGATGGTGGTGTTCATAATTCCACTTGGTCTAGCATATCGCCAAGTCAGTACATGCAAAGCGCAATCATATTAATATCAAAATTTGTCAAATATTTTTTACTCTGTGCTCTTGACGGAATATATTTATTATCCATTTGAGCAACTATTAAAGCAATGTAATTTTATTCGCAATTTATTGAAATATTTTTTAAAAATTTTAACTAATTTTCAATTGTTTAACTCTATGGTCTTGTTGAAATACATTTATTATGAACCTATCATTCCCATTTGAGCAACGATTGAAGCATTTTAATTTTAGTCGCATCTATTGAAATACGTGTAACAAAATTTGAAATAATTTCCGAAATATCTCTATCCGTTTCCTTATAGATGGTACTAATACTAAGCGTGTAGATTTTTGGCAAAAAAATATACATTTTTTGTCAAAAATCTTTTCAAATTGAAATCTTTAAACAAAACACATATTTTAAAAAAATTCTTTTATACTAAAATAGATAGAAGGCCAACAGAATATTTTTGGCCAAGCATAGTGCAAAAATAGAAATTATCTATACCCTCTGTTTCCAAACCCGGCCAGCTGATTTTAGTGCCCAGCAGAGCAATGTTATTTCGTTTTTTATACAGATTATTTTCCCTCCCTCTTGCCTTTGGGGAGTTTGGAATGGACAAGCGTCATCTGAATCGTGAAATTGGACTGTGTCTTCGATCCTACTAGATCGATCACTTCTTTGTGAAGTTCTTTCAAAATACATGCTTTTTGCATGCCTTAAAACTCCTATAAAATCAAAAACTACTTTTCTTGCCTGTTTTCAAAGTCAAAATATATGAATGTATTCATTCAATATCCTCATATAAATAAATATTTTTCTATATTGAGTATGACTGGCATATTGCATTTAGATTTTTCTTCAATGCCGAGTTTGTGGCTTCCTATTCTGTTATATATACATATATATCTGTCCTCAGATCATAACTTGAGTGAGTTTCATCTGCGTTCGTCCATCTGAGTGGTTTCGCCAAATTTGTTATGTTGACTGTTGTGCCAGTAATAGCAATTGTTGTATGTTGTCATCTATCTTGTTTAAACGACGACATGATATTACTGAAAACTGAAGAGAAATGGAATTTTTTAAATGAATGAAATTTCGAGTGTTTACAGGTTTTATATTTTGCAGTTTAGAAATTTATTCTTGAAATATTTCTCCACATTAAGATTAGAAATCTCTCAAAAAAATGCGCAATCTTGGAAATAATAAATATACAGTAAAACTTCGATTGACCGTCATTCTTTTAACCGTCAATTTCTGCTATCCGTCATCGTCAAAGTATATAGTTTATAGTATCACAATACATTTCTGTTCATTACTACTCTTATATTAAAGTTTATATTGATCGTTTTGTAAAATTAAACACAATATTATGTATTATTCACTTTTAACCCGCGAAGACGCCCAAGGGAGTGTCCGATACCCCACGCCACGTAAAATGTGAAAAATACCCACTTTCCTTTAGTTGAAATGCCATGTTATCTGCCTTTATGGTCACCTTCAACAGACGGAATGTGTTGCATATCACCCTCTTGCGCGTCCTCGCGTCAGGTTTCTTTATTCAATTGAGTGATCGTATTAGGGGCAGGAAAATATATTTTTCTCGTTATTTAAGTTATATTGAGGAAATATGTGGATTCGAGAATATTTTATATTTTTAAAATGGAGATTTTTGTGGATACAAGACTTTGAAACTGGATATTAGCGTAAGTAAAAATCTCAAGAGATTGATACAAAAGTTTTATAATTCTGTACGTAAGGTAACTGTATTGAGGTGGTACATGTCTTAACCTCTTTCACAAAAACTATTGGAGGGAGAGCTGAAAATTGTAGAAACTATTCTGAAAATTAAAAACGTACTACGCCCTAAATTTATTGGATCTAAAGGTAAAGCCCATCAGAATTCTTATTTGGATTACTAAAAATATGGTTTCCCCTGTACCTAAGAAAATTAGAAGCAGTATTGTTCTATCCAAATTGTATATCGATTATAATATTGATGATTCTTTACTATAAAAAATGTTGAAAACATGTGTGTAAGTTATATACTTTTCTTGTGTTCGCAATGCGTTGAATAATATAATGTATCATTTACTAAAATTTTCGTCTAAAAATTTGTTCTTGTATAAAGAGATGTTGTTGTGATGTTTGCACGAATCATTTGGAGCAGATGTAGCATAAAAACATTGCTAGTTTTGCTTAAATAGCGAAATAACGAGTTGGGGTGTCTCACCCCCCCCCACCCCCCTGCGCGTCTTCGTGTTACTCTCCGTAGCGCACGTCCTCCCGGGTTAAAAGATTTTATTTTCATTTTCGTAGCAAGCCAGCAGTGAAATCCCGCTACTGTGCATATGCATTAAGAGCTTTCGGTTATCCGTCTATTCGATTATCCGTCACAGCCCCGGTCCGGACGGTGACGGTTAATCGAAGTTTTATTGTATAAACAACTTCTATCGGATTTTATATCCATACTTCTAATATTAGAAAAGAAATATATTTATTGTTCTCAAAACATTTTTTAATCTGAAATACCAACATAGTCTTTTTGAAGTCTTCAATTTAAATTTGAAATTCGATGTGAAAAAATATAATTGTCTAGTATCTGGTAACAGTGTTATTCTTTCAGGTCTCACAAATTTAATTCTTCCACTTTTACGTGAATTTCGATGTAATGTGCTCTGAATTTTAAACAGACCTGGTAGGCAGAGCAGACAACATTTGCGTGAGAATACAGGTACTTGAAGTAATTCAAACAGCATTATAAATTTTAACGTTGTTTCAATTTACTTCTGTGATGTTTAAAATCATGTTTCAGTGTTTTTAGTTTCAAAAATGCATAATTTTTCAATTTCTTCATTATAGCGTGATTATCATAAACATTTCTTACTTTTGTATACCGCAGTTCCATTAGATGATATCGTGTAACATTTCTACATGGATTCTTGAACTATCTACTAGATTATTAGGCCAAACCTCCTATGTGAAATAGAATGGAATCAACTTATGCTCGAGTGGAATGCGCTGCGGCGATTTTCTTTCCGAATATAATCTTCACCTTGCAAGAGGGGAAAAAAACTTAACATCAATAGCCCAGTGTTAACACGTTAATCGCCACGACTGTCTATCTAATTAGATGATTCCTCAACTGCTATCTCTTAACTGCAGTAGAGGAGTAGTCATCTGATTACATAGTTGATATGAATCGTATTTGATTCACACGGAGATTAACGTGTTAAGTTAAATGACATGCATAATTGCATTTCATTCATGTGTGGATAATGCGTTTTGACTCTATTAAAAATCAAGCTATACCTAATTAAAATAATTTTGCTGGCGTATAGTTAATTAGCATTACTAACCGTGCTAAACACATGGGATCGATTCAAACTCGATATTTAGACAATATAATTAGTTTTATTAATCCTGTCCTTACAAATTTATTTCAATATTTGGCTGTATAATTCAAATATTTGCTTTATCACACTCCCATCACATCTTGTACGGCTCGTCCGGGATTACAAATATCTGTGTCGCTATTTCGAGTTCACTTAAATAATAATTTTTATTTAAGAATTCGTCATAATCTCTTCCCTTTCTTTATCAAATATCTTTGGAAATAATAACTCCTGAAAGTTAAAACAGCACATTGACCTAGAAATGGACACCAGAGTGACATTTGCAAATTTCATGTTACTACTAAACGTTGCAAGGAGCTCTTGTAAGACATTTATAAGACACAGACACATTTAAGACAAGACAGACACATTTTTTCTGCTTTATTTCATAGATTTTCTGTAATTTCGCAATTTTTTTAAAAAAATTTCAGCATAAAAATGACACATTAATTTCCATTCTTCAACTTTAAAGATCAGAAAAAACCTCCCGATCATCAGAAATAAATTTTATTCTACTCTAGAATAAATAAATCCAAGTAGCGGGGCGATTTTAAGGCCTTTTCCGCTTTTTCTTAACTACACATCCCAGTAAATTAAAGCTGGCAGTACTCCCTAACACTTCGGTACAAAAACAAGATAGCAGTTTACTAAAGATTTCTTGGAACACCGATCTAGCTTCTATTAAGGTGTAGTTCAATAGTTTTTATTCCGAAGATAGCTTACTCTTTTCTCTGTTTCCTTCAAGTCTTGTTTTCTTTTTTATTACTACTTCTTTTCAAAGTCTTTTGAAGTCTTGTTTTACCATCGTAAGACTGTAGGTTTTTCCCCTTCTTTTCCTTGCTTCCCCACTGCCTTCACTCCTTTTTTACCACGTCTTCTGTAAAGTTCGACTTCGAGGTTTGTGTACTTTTCGGATTAATCCGATGTTGGCACTTAGAAATCGGATTCTAAATCAATCTTGTTCCGATGTTGTAAGTCTACAGAAGAACCCAAAGATAACAGGCGGAAACAACACTATGGTGTCCAATATTGACTGTTTTTACAAGAGAATCCATTAGTGAGTGTTGTGAAATGGTAAGGAAATGTTTCCGGTAAATAGTTTTCTTTTTTTGTCTCTCCCTCGCATGGATGTTTAACAGCTTAACCTTAAGTCAGTCAAGTAACACATCGTCGGGGGAAAAAACCGTATTCTCTTGGAGGAAATTGAGCTATCTTCGAGAGGATAAATTTCTTAAAGATACAAGTTATTTATCCTGATATCAGGATTAAATCCTTCGTAATTCAGGAAAAAGCAAACACGCGCAAGTTTACAATGATGCGTTTGTTTGTTGCCATTCAGTAGATAAAGCGGAAACATTGCTTTTGAATGCAAGTATGCAGTCGGTAAGATTAATCTCTTTAAAAAACGGAGTTCAGTAGCTTAGTGATGGAATCCCGATTCGACGCGACTGATGTTCCTTCATAAACACGGGTCTGGTAGAGGCTTGATGTGGAAGTTTAGTGTAGTTACATTGCGATTCAAATATTAAACACGATTCACATTTATGAAGCTCATCTCCCATCAATGCATGCTAAAGCTGTTCTTAGTACAAGACTTTTCACATTGGCATAGAATCGAAGTTTGGTAAAATTGCTTCCTATTGAAGTATTGGACACGACTGAAATATACGAGGTCCATTCTCCATTTAAACGGTTGGTTAAACTATCAGATCAAATCTTTTAGAGAATCATAGCGAGTATACTGAGTTGCATCGTGAATTTGTGGCATGTGTTTCATAATGAATTTGCTTACATGGTAGCCTTTAGTTAAACAGAATTAGAAACTGAATACATAGGAATTGGACATCTTTTATAATTAAATTTTAATTTCAATAAAATCCCAAAAATATTTTTTTTAAAGCCTAATCTTTATCCATTTGTATTGTGAAAGCGTAAGCATAAAATTCTGAAATATTCACGAGCTTGAATTTCATTTAAAAACAATTCTATCAATGCTAATCCTTTGACGATGATCAAGACAATACTCTAATGTGACATATTTATATTTATACATTTTTTAAGTTCAAAAGGACAAAGGTAACGTTCTGTTTTATGAAAAAATATTTAATACTGCTCGTTGTATATAATAGGTGTAATTTGATCTCAATACTAATCATCTACTTTTTCAAATTTATTTTGCACATTCGATTTTCGGAAAATCTGCTGTCCACAAACTTAAAACATTAATGATCCCAGCTGAAAAAGGATCGAGTAATTTTTGTAAAGAACCTTTTATTTTAGTTTCTTTTTCAGAACAAACACTTGCCTGAGGCACAATTTCCATTTTTATTATTGATTTATGTCATGGACAGGTTTTTTTTAAAGTAATACATAAACCAATAATCGTTTTAACAATACCAATGAGAGCTATAAAGTTTACATTTCTGTGATTGAGCATTTTGTTTCCATTGCGTTTTCTTAGAATTTTTTTTACAACTGACTTGAAGAATATCCTTTGCTTTTATCTCTTAACCGAAATCCTTCACAACGTTTATATTTTTAAAAGTGGAAGAGAAGGGGAAGTTTCTCGTCCCCTGGGGGCTGTGACGTCGAGAAGATCATTCCTCTTTATACCAACTTCATCTTCACTTGTCCTGGCTAACAAATAGCGTCTACTAAAGTAGCTAAATAATGAAAGACGTCTTCGGGGACAAAGTAAGGGATGGACCAAACGTGGAATGATCAACCGATGATTCTGGGGAGAGAGTTTTCATCTTCCTCAACCCCCCATACCCTCGAGAATCACCACAAACGTATGAAATAAGACTTATCTGTCAGCAATGTTTTTCATCGCTTCACCCCTCCCCTGCACAAAGTGGGCTAGATCCCCAAGCAAATACACCAGGCCGTGATGGAATCGTCTTTTGGGAATAGCGATTGTGGGGAATAGTGTTAGCGATGCCGTTGTTCATGACTGAAATTGAAATATTATGGTGTAAAAAAATGGTGCACGATTTATCAAATTTATTTGCGGCGATTGAGTGTATTAAAAGTAATGCCCTCGTAACTGCCTTCCGCCGAGTTGGATTGGTTCCATTATTGTTTGGTTTTCTCAAAGAGATTGAATTTAGTAACTTTTGGCGTTTTCATTATAATTTGTTTTGTGACTTATTTTATCTGATAACAATATTTTAAGATCCGTGTTTTAACATTATTATCTTTTCCTCGTGTTTCCCCTGTCCTCTTTATAAAAACTGATGGCCGCGTTATGCATAATATTCAAAAATCTGTTTGCTAATTATTCAGTGTAAATAAGTCGCATTGATACCTTTCGAGATTTTTAAAAGTAAGCCTAGCAGATAGAGAATTCATAAAGATTTTTATCATAATGTTTTATACAATAACGGTTTTCTAAAATATATTCCAACACCAAGCTTCAACATTGAATAATCAATTACTTTTAACATTATTTCTCGTTAACACTCTATTTTTGGTTCATTTTATTTCAATATAAGAATTTTTCTAAAAACCTTTGCATATTTTTCTATATTAATTTTCTTATTAATTTTTAATGTGTTTTATAAATTATATTACTTAGGAACGAATAATGAATTATCACGCTTTTGTGTTTAAACGACCTTCTTAAAGCATTTATTTAAATTTTAGGTCTATAAATAATAATTCTGACTATCAAAATGAATTGTGACTGAAAAAATTACTGTGCTTTAGATCCTTTTCGATATTTTGTGTCTTAAGAATCTTTATGCACGAAACGGTGTTTATTAATTCTATTTGCCTTAGTGATTTATTCGTTTTCAGTTTCAAATGGAAATTGATTATGACAGTTATTTAATATTCTAAAAAAGTTTATATTTTTCATAGTATTTTATATTTTAATTTTCAAAGTTTAACTTTTTTCTGAAATATTGTGGTTTAAATATTTGTGGTTGAAATGCCTGAAATTACCCATGGGTCTTTCCATATTTAGGTCTTACAATTTTCATAGCATAGAAAAATAAAATAACTAGTAATATCTGTAACACAAACATGGAAACATTCTTTAGCATAAATATGAGACCAATCTTTAAAATATTGCTCTAAAATAGCATTATATTTTCATCCCTTATACTGCTAAAAATGACCAAGACAAAAGAAAAATTGAATTAATCTGTTCTTGTTGTTTTAAAATCCCATCTCTGTAACAGGAAAATATATGCTTCATATGTATTGATATGCACATTTTTTTCTGTTACATTTTAAAAAGGTGCCTGCAAGAGCTCATTAACTCATTTTTTTTTCGACTTGGTCACTTTTAGCAGTATACCGACGATATGTACATCTACCTCTCATTTCGACCATTCCCGCCGTGAATCAAACGAATGAGCACCTGACGTGATAATAAGCAGTTTTTCATATGACAAAGCTAGACAGTACTTCGAGTGCAGAAAATATGTCGCATGAAGTAAGACGTCAAATTACGGTCAATGATAAGAAAGAACACAAATCATTCCTTCTTCTCTAAGATAAGTTAATACTTGTCTCATTCGAAGTATATACGGAAATTTAATGTGTCAAATGGAGCTATAAAAAGCAACGAAATTTGTTTCACATAAACAAGTTATGAGTTTTTTTTTCTATCCGTTTAGTATCGTCTGATGTGGATATATCCTTGCCAGTTGGACTTCGAGAACAATAAATGTCGACATTGAATAACTAGAGATATTTCTTTGCACCCTATCTTTCGTTTTCATTTTTTCTTTGAAAATGTGAAAGCAGAGCTTCTTAAACTGTGAATCTTGATTTTAAATGAATCATGAACATGATTTTTGGACGTTGGCAATGCACTAAGTTCTTCAATGATAGTTAGCGAAAATAATTTTTCTGTTCCACTCTCAGGCATTTTTATTGGCCAAATCTATAGCTCTTCCGCCAATAAATCCCAAAACAACCAACCAGGCATCTTTGTCTTATAGACCATCTTTATTCAAAACATATCATTAAAATTTTCTTATACATTTTTTTGAGAATTTTGTAAATGTTTTCTTTGTGAGAAACTTAACAAGTAATAGATAACCGATACACCAAACATTTGGCACAGTTTGGTCAGCAGTTGACTGTTTGTTCTTAACAAATAATTAACTAAATCAACCAACCATTATTATTGTCCACGTAAATGTATTTAAACGAATTTCTTTTTATCCGACGTTAATTATTGCTGCGTTTGCCTGCGTAATTTACTAGTAATGCGCCTACTTTATCTCGAAGAAATGAGCAGTGCAGGTGCAGAATCATTTTGCAGCTGTCATGACTTTGAAAGCTTTGAGACCTTTCTTTTAAAGTATCAATTGTGTATCAAGTATCAATTTCACTTATAAAGGGGAACGTTAGTAATTTATTCTGACAGGATGAATTTTCTTGAATTTCACTTTCAAGCTAAAGTTGTAATTTATTTGCTATTTCGACCGCTATTTCTTTCAAGACATCTTGTGATGTTCTTATTAAGAATACTTTTTCTGCAAGCTTCTGTTTAATGGTTCGGAATATTTAATCCTACAAAAAATACAGCCATATTTGGCACATGTGCCATAAAATCCCATAAATCATTACGATATATATATATATATATATATGTGTGTGTGTGTGTGTTTTATTGTCGACCTTTTTGTTGTGAGTTCACTGAAATCTACTTCTTTCTTCTAAGAACAACAACGAAAAAAGGTTCTGTTTCCTTAGATTAATGGGAATTTCCTGAAGAATTTGTGCTTTAATAAAACATAGTCAACACACAACATTTACAGCTGATGTTATTAAGGCAAGTTCGGATTCTTCGAAATAGGGGAATCTGTTAAGATCAAAGCTTAGAGTCTCAGGTCAGCTCAAAATATCAGCAAATTATATAATTCTTAGAAGTATTATTTGTATTATAGAACCGTGTACTAAAGTTTCTGGTAGTATTTTTTTCAGATTACTTTCTTTACTGTTTCATCAGTTTCCAACAAATGAAAATGTTCGGCTATATGTTGTTCCGCAGATTTTGAAAAAAGATAGAAAGCTGTATTTCAGCGCATAAAACAATAACTTAAGAGTTTTTAATAATATAAATCGAATAAATAAAAACAATTACCTGCAATGAAAAGTTATTTTTTTATATCGCCGAGTCAAGATCATATGGTTTCTTAATTAAAGTTATTGATCCTTACTATTTTTTTAAAATTTGTATCAGTTTTATGATTGATATATGTTTAAAAAATAGACTTCGAGCCTAAGAAAAGTTCAATATCTCATGTTTCGCTCATAAAGATATTTATTAGCTTGCAAAATAATAGCTTTTGTCTGCGCTTTTGAAACTGCAGGTTGCAAAATGGAGACGTGCAAAATTATATTGAGATCGCGGAGATTTTCACGGAGAGTGTTCAAAGAGAGTTTCCTTCTTTCAAATTCTCTAATATTTGTAAGCGAAAATTATTTTTAAAAAATGATCTCAACTAAAAAGATTTCTATAAAATTCGTTACTAGGACAATTTTTTATTGAAATGTTTAAATTATCATTAATTAATGATATTTTTTTCATTTATTTTCCTCTTTCGGGGTGGCTCACCAAATTTTTTCGTAAAAATGGAGTTCGAGCAACTTTTTGACCCTAAAAGGAGTCACAAATATAAAAAAAAGCCTTTCCCGATGTTAATAAACAACAGTATCATGTACAATTTGTTGTAATCATTTATTAAATTCGGGCATGGATTTTTAATTATTATGCAAAATATTGTTTAACTATTATATAAAAATATTATTATGTAATTATGATTACATATTATGCAAATTATTATTATTATTAAATTATTATTGTATTATTGCTATTATGCAAAGTTATTATTATGCAATTATTCTTGTTAACTATTATGCTATTATTATTGTTAACTATTATTCTATTATTATTGTTTAACTATTATGTATAATATTGTTTAACTTAACTAGTTGAAAATATGCCTCATTAATAAAGATGGTTGTATTTAATTTTAAAATGGATCCAGGGACCTGATTGCTTTAGATTAAATTAATTTTGGTAACTTCGCTTAATTTATTGCTAGTTACATTTGATTCATTAAATGAAAGTTAATTTGTAATTAAAGCGTTCAGATTTATATGATAGTTTATATTACTATAATTTTTTGAAATAAAATGGTATTGAATTAATTTCTGTAATTAAATTACAGTGTAATCAAAAACTTAATGATATTTCTAAAATGAGCGCTCTTTAACGAGATGAAAATCATTTTTTATTTCAATCAAGAGAATTTATGATTAATTTTAAAAATAGGGTCGATGCCCATTTCATCTTCCTTTTCTTGTAGGCTTTTGTTGTATGTATTGATAATTTCGTGCAAATGTGAAAAAACTGCAATTACTGTTAACAAAAGGATGCGCTATCTCCCAAACATTTCCCCGCTGTTTAATATTTTTCCTTTGTTCCTCATTTCCCATAAATTATCTGTTTTGACATCCTTAACATTCATTAAATGAATTAAATCTATTCTAAGTGCGAGAAAATTGGAACAGAAATAATTTTTTTCATTTAGAATTCCTAATTGATGATCCCCTGGAAAAATAAATTTTAATGCGCCAGGAAATTTGGATTTCTTATGAGATTTAGGATAAAGAAACAATTAAATGTTTAGATTATAATGAGATTGCTACAATAGCCGTAGATAAATAACCACATGTTGGATTTTCTATGAAATATTTTGTGAATTTTAGAATCTCTGTGAATAAACATTTACAAAATCGTGCTTCACAACCTTAAATAATTATCTGAAATTTATTTTAATGACATAAACAGTTCATACATTATATCTACTTTAAAGAGCGACTTTTTTAGTATAAAAAATTAATTTGATTTGCAGTAATGTCTACAGCAGTAGTTCCCCTTACAATTTTTGAATATAAACATTATTATACTCCTGATATGGTAAATATAATTTCTTTGCAAAGTAGAATTCAGGCCAGAATTGAAAAACGACACCATTTGTTAAATATTTGAACAGAGGTACAATATGAAAAACATCTGGAAAGGTTTTTTATTCATTGGCCATTTCCCAGGATTCTAAAGGATTCAGTATCGTGAGAATTATGCTGAAATCTATTGGCAGCGCATTGATTACTAGTATTAATTTAACACCAACTGATTTGCGTAGAAGGATTTATAGGAAAGAAGGACTGATGTAGAGAGATTTATTCTGAATTGATATGATAGGATTTTTTTTAGTTTAGTGACACAGTTCTGCTAATAATATGAAGTACTAAACGAGGAACCCGCAAAAATTTTTTTTACTATTTTTCATTGGCTATTTTCCTGTAATCAAAGAATTCATCATCGTGAAGATATCACAAAAATCGATTGGTGATGCGATGACTACTGGTATTATCTTATCGTCAACCATCCGGATGCCTTCGTATTCAGAAGTTTTTATTTTGAATTATCATCATAGAATCTCTGGTCAGCCAATGATATGAAAAGGAATGGAAATTCGTGTAGAATATATTTCTCTTTTCAAATGTTATGTCCAGTTTTCACAAAATTAATTATATCTCTTTCTGTCACTTCATGCGCAAAGTTGCCCAGACTGTTTTAGTTAGTAAAATGGCCCCCAAAAGAGTCAATCTAAATATGAATTGCTTTGTGTTACACATATATGTGAGGTTTTTACCCGCTTTTATTTAACCTGATTTGTTTCATGTTTGTAGCGATAGAATTTTGTAGTCGATTATTCACCCGAAATGCTTCCTTCTTCTTAATCACTGTACTCTATATTAATATTTTTAGAACTGAATCATCATTTAATCAATTAATTTAATTTAATTTTGATTCCTTGCGAGTGGCGCCATCTAATAGTAAGTTTAAGAGAATTGATTTTAATATTCCATTATATTTATAATAATGAATTATAAACTGAAGACTAAGGAGCAGAAAATAATTAAAATAATTACGTCTTTAGAGTGCACTAATAAAAGTATGTTTTTCAGAACTGTTTTTATTAAATTTATTCACATCTACATTTACTGGTTTAACTTCAAAAGGGGGTTGCAGTTCTATCAGCCATCCCAACTACGTGCCAAAAATATTGCAAATACTAAAACATCTCACAATAATAATAAAAAGGCTTGGAGAAGCCTTGGCCTCTGTGTGAGCAAATAAGCTCCCCAGGAAATTGAAAAATGACGCTGAATCTCCAAAAGACGCATACATTTATGAAACCTCTGGTCTCTGTGCGCTATTGATCGCGGAAGCCCGTTTTTGCAATATTTTATTCCATTTTTTTGCACGTTGGGCCGACATTCTTTGTATTTCCTGAACACGTCTCTCTGCGGCCAGATTTAAAGGGACGAAATATTGGAGGAAAAAACTTTTACCTTTATTTCTGGCACGTCTTTCTGTATCAGCGGTGCTCGTATTTCTATCGGGCCCCCTCCGTGCGATAAAGAACTTGACGCGTCTTGAACTTTATTTGTCAACAACTAAACTGGTGCTATTTATGTGAACACTTTCGAATAAGCGCTCAACATCTAAAGAGTAAAGTCGTAATAAAATCTTAAAAGGGAGCTGGGGAATTTTCACACAGTGCAAGTGGTATAATCGTCTCTTGAAGATTATTTGGATATGAAGCTTTACAAGATTAGTGTTTGTGAGAAATTCTCTTTCCTCTGAATGTGAATTAACTCATTAACTAATTCTTACGATATAATGATCTATTCCGTGGAGTTTGCTTTGGCTGTTCATTCATGATCACAAATTATAAGTTTTATATTACGTACATTCAGTGTGGAATCCAGTTTGACTCCTTGGTCCGACTAGATCTGTTGTAACAAATATCCACTGTATGAAATGCTCATTAGTATATTTATTTACAACCGGCCCCGACCAGCCTACCCAAGAGGGTGTAAGGCCTTCCACAGGCCGGAGGGGAAACATAAAACAAAAGAAATGAATTACATTAAAAAAGAATTTACAAAGAACCCCAAGGGATGAGCAGAACAATTTAAAATCACCATTTACAACAATGAACTAAAAAAAAAAGCTAAAGAGCAAAACACAAAGCACAAAAAGTTACAGAGCAAAAACACAAAAAGTTTAACATTAAAAACAAAAAACACAAAAAGATCAAGAGCAAAAACAAAAACGCAAAAACCCAAAGAGCAAAAACATAAAAAGCTTAACATTAAAAACACAAAAAGATTAGTATTAGTTAGGTATTTCAAAATTTTGATTTGTATTTTCCGTTAACAATAAACTTCAAAGCGGCCAGACTATATTTCATACAAGGCCGGCCTTAGGAAATGCGGTGCCCTATTGGAAATAATTTTAGTTAGCCGTGTTTCCCGATCCCAAAGTTTGTGAAAACCGTAACAGTATATATATTTATAAAAAGAGGGAGATTCGAACCTCTAGTCCTAAACATCGTACATAGCATGATAATGCTTTAGGCTTGAATCGACTGTCTTGATATTATTTATCAAAGATAACGTGCACATACACACTCGCACACAAAATGTTTTAATATCGTCGGTAACTAACAGAATGAAAAATACTGTCGTAATATATATTTAAAATATTTCTAAAAATTAATTAAAATTTAAAAAATTGTATGGAAATAAATTTGACACCACACAAAAAAAGGGGTTTATTTTTTAAGTGCTGTAAGAATGGGTTTTGTGCGATAATATGCTCCGAAGTTATTGAACAAATAAGTTAAAATATCAATTATTCTTTAATTAATTTCAAATCTAATTAAATTTTGAAAGATCCTTTCGAGTACATTCTCTGTAGTACTCTGGTGCGGGGCCCTATTAGCAGCAATTGGTCCAATCGGCTAAAGGCCGGCCCTGATTTTATATATGGCGCAAAAGATATTGATTGGCTTGAAGGTAGAGCTTGGTACCCAGCTGTTATTCTTGGTTTTAGGTAGTCTCATTTAAAATGTTTTATAGTAAAATTGCGTTTTGGTTTCATGTACTGCGATTATAATAATCTGTTTTATGGTTAAAGTTCATTTATTTAGAGTTTCATGTGCAAATTGTGATGGCAGTTAGTTTTACTTATGGCATTGTAAATTTTAATGAATTTTTAGAAAAATATTTTTCGCATTATGACTTTATTTCGTATCCAGGTTTACTCTCTTTAGTTAACTGGCGATGGGGAAATTCCCTGCGTTTTCATAAACAGAAATTTTGTTCCTGATCGAAAATTATCGTAAGAAAGATTCATTATTGTACAGAAAAACGCATTTTCTTATACAGAAAGGGAAAGGAAATTTCTTATTTTTGTAAGTTTTCTGAAAAAAACACTAAAAATGATGTGGGAGATATCATTAAAACTGAAATATTTACGAAATAAGACTGGTAGCTACTTTTCACATTACATAATCATCTGAAATATAATTTACTAGCTTATAAAATGAACAAATCGAGAATGTTTCCTACGATTAGAATCATATGTCTGTCGGTGAACGACCGTGTTTTGAAAGCCACAATTATCAACACATAGACTAATATTCGAAGATTTCCACCCAGTATTAAAACCCAAAACAAAAATTTCTCAATTTCTCTTCTCAGTCAATGCAATACTTCAAGGATTCTTTGCATTTGCGTTATTCATCTTTACTTCTAATCGGCACTGAAAACTATCATCCTGTATGAAATCCTTAATTACCAGAATGGAAAATTAGATACTATATTCAACAGAACACCAAGCGTTAAAACCAATAGCAAAAGGCGTCCAATCTAAATACTTCGCAACAGCACAGGGATATCTTGCAAATTAAAGTACCTTTCTCTAATCCTTTCAATTCACCATCAATTCGATAAATTCCAGCGGCATTTTAGGAGGATTAACCTGGTGTATTTGCATATATTAAGAGGAATTCCAACCGCACAATCCTCTAAGTCCAAATCCTCTAAAGCTCTTCTGGAATGAAATTCTCACACTAAATCGCTTTGGCCCCTTGCGACATCTAAAACAAACTAATACCGATTTTCCTTAATCTCTAGTCGCGAACTTTTAAACCAGTCCATGGAATTGAATAATTCTTAATCATCTTTCAGCATCGGAGCACGATTCGTATTGGAGGGTTGGATTGGTGACTGTCATCCCGATCAGCTCTGCTCCCCTCCCTCATCTCCAAACCCAGGAGGCATCTTCCTGTGTGGTTGTTGGAGGTCCTAGTCTCATTTGCACCTATTTACATGCGTGCACATGCGTCTTCTGTCAGCGTGCAGGCGAGTAACTGAGTCAAATGACAAATCCAGCCGTCTTGCGTCAAACGTACAATCTATCCCCTCTCGCATATTTTAGGGGTGGATGCCTGATTTGGCGAAGGGCAAATTGTGATGACGCGATTTGAATGTTGTCTGCTCGCATATATACCTGAGAGTGGAACAGATTAAGAATGGCATCGGGTCTTTTGCGGTAATCGTTTTGTGACCTTGTTTGAAGAGCAAGCGTTATTATAAAGAAGGGATGTTTAAGTTACTTCAGTCTAGCGATTTTCCTTCAGCCATTTTGATTGTGTTGAGTTTGGGGATTTCAATTTTACCTTCTTGCAAAGATGTAAAATCTTACCATCTCGCAAATTTAGCATATAGAAGTTAAACTAATGAGTTTATCTTCTTAGTTAGATTTTGTTTACTTTGATCTACTTAATTAGTACAAAAGTAGGTTATTGTAATTAGATTTAGAATCTAGTATTCCACGTATCCTTGATGATGATTTGTTCATTATATTGATTTATCAGATTATTTCTTTTTTAGCCACAAAATATAAACTTAATGGAGAATTGACGTGATATGACTTGAAATTAATCGATCGCATATGAACTTCCCAGTATTATCTAAAAACTAAACTGTAACTTGCTTCTAAATGTTATCTTTTAGAAGATGGTGTGGTATACATTATTTTCAGTTGAAAATGAAAATTAACTCACTACTCCAGATTAGAGAATACTCATAATTAATTTTGATTCACTCGTCATATTTTCACTTTTAAGAAAACACAAAGACGAGCAAATGTGTGCAATTTTGTAGTATCAGTTGCGTTTTAGTGAAGAAGGACAAACTTTAACGACCTCAGTCATTACTAAAATTTCCCTCGTTTTCCTGTAGAAGAAATTCGTCACTGGTTGAAATATCTAGCCAGTATTTGCCCGGATACTTAGTTTTTATACATATGTGCGTTCTCTTCTAACATCTCTGTGAATTAATTACGAACTGCTGTGGGCAACAACTTGCGAGAAAGCTTCTGACGAATAATCAATATTCTTGCATACCTTTACGCTACTTTTTTGCATTATTCTGTCTGCCATAATACTTTGTTTTTATTAAGTAACTTATAAATAAACGAATAATCTTTGAATTATTCAGAGTGTCTCGTTTTTACATTCATTACCTCCAATAAGCTTTGTTAACATTTTGTACCAATTAGATCTTTTATTAGCCTTTCTCGGTACAAGTATCATTAACTAAAAATAGTCCTTTTTATTTGTCTGAGCTGAACGTAGATTTAAAAATCCAACGCTGTCTTCAATCGGCAGAGAGAGAGAGAGAAGACACAAAAGAAATCTACCTTTTCTCGTCTCGATTCGCCTTTTCAAAAACTGAACTCAACTAGGTGGCAAAATTAAATGCTGCGTTGCTTTTATTTCGGAAAACTCGAAATCAAATATTTAAATGCGTCGTGATTTATTTGGGAAAATGAACTATTCAGTCTTCTGAATTAATTATCGCGAAGATGCTCTTCTGCCAAGCAGTGTTTTCTTAACTGTGATTGTGTATGTAAAGAGAGGAAGCCTTAATCAGATTATACGTCTTAAATCACGAGGGCAAGGATTTTTAATGCGATTTTAACTCCTTGCAGAGCAATGCAGGAAAAGTTGATATAGAGGAGCTAAGCCCTTTTAATTACTCTGCCAGCTGTTGTCAATGTTTATATGGTGCATTTTTATGGGAGAGGTTCTGTTGCTGCTGTGAATGTAAAAGAATTAATTTGAGGTTTCTTTATAGGATTATCATCCAAATTAATCAGTTACAGATTTTGCATCGTTACTTTTTTTGCAACCTATTTTAAGCTTCCATTTGCGATGTAAAATGTTGCATGGTATTATGTCGTTACAAAGTACCAAACTCGAGGAGAGAGAGAGAGAAAAAAAAAGATTAACCAGAGATATGACAATCAAAGAATCTTCTTGAAGAGCTTATTTGATTCAGAAGAATGTATCTTGGGTTAAGTTTAGATAACTTCATTGCTCAGGTTGCATTTATTTAACTATTTATCCCTAATACAAACAAAATGTGAGAGCCAAGTTAGACAGCCATTACAAATTTAATCAGCGTATTAACTAATGAGACTGTCTAAAGTTAAGAAAGCGAGCTATGTTTACAAACTTATTAACCTGTTCCAAGCAAAGATCAAAACGTTAATTTAGCTCCTTGACAGAATTGTACTCCATTTACGGAAAATTATTATTTGTATCATTTATGGCATGCGCTATTATTAAACAACAGCTTAAGGGTTATTAGTTATTAGTTTGTTCATGAAGAAACAAACTAATATTAAGACACACTAGTTGTGTCTGTAATAAACCTGCAATAAACAAATAACATTTCATTCATATATTGTATCTTCTGTGTGTTCATTTCATTAAACATAAACTGATAAGCACATGTAAGAGATTTATCTTAATTAGCTTAATTGTTCATGGTATAGTACTTGTAAGACATTAAACGATTACGGAATTGTGTATTATACGCCCGTAATATTTTTTAAAGCTTTCTTTGCTAGCGTATTTTCTGAAAGCACATACAGCATAGGCACTTCTGATTTGAGTTTTTCCGTTGTTGCACGTTTACAGGAATGTTATAAATAAATTTAAGGACTAAATATACTATCCAGAAGTTCGGTCTGGGTAATTACATAACATATTTTCTGAACATTCTGATCTAAAATTAAAATGCTTTGATGACAATACACAATTTCTTGAATTTATAATTGATTATTTTTTAAAGAAATATTTTTATAATATTGAAATTTATAAAAGTGCATTTGATTTGATGATTTGATGAAGAATTCGGACACGATTCCTGCAAAATTACGCGGGATGAAATGAAAACTCTTTTTGCCTCCTAACAGATTCCTTGTGGTCAACCCGAAACTGTTGCACAAAATTTTATAAGACTATTTTATTTGATTTCAAAACATTCAGAAATTATAGATAGCTTATGCCAGAAATGTTTAAATAATATTTTTACTTTTAATAATTCTGCCATTGGATCGTATAAAATTTCGGGTAGTCAAAACTCTTGCACTGTTTCTTCAACATTTGGCAAAAATTGTTAAGAAAATCAATTCGATTTAAGAGATTTTATTAAAATTTGCTAAACAATTCTTTTTAATTAAACTCCCTTTTAAGTTACCAACAATTGATACTATATCTTCTTATTTATTAACAGCACGGGATCGTGGCAAAGTTTCTCTGGGTAAAATGGAAAAATAAACTATTGTGATCTTTTGTAAATTAAGCAATTTTTTTCCAGCCATGTGGGTCGTTAGTGGGAAAACTTAATAAGGTTTGGTCCAAAAAAAGGCATTGAAATTGCATCAAGCTGTACGATTGAATAAAACAAAAGATCTGACAAAACAGATCTCGCAACTTCCTGCAACAGATAGCAGTCTTGAGTGACAACTGTTGGTGCCAAGACATATCGAATCGCCATAATGGGTTTCTAAAACTCAAAAAGATGGGGAAGCGGGGGGGGATTGGAAGAATCGCCACTGACCTCTTGTACCCAGATGAGATTCAAAATCCCTAGAGAGAGAAAGATGAAGTATTAAAAAAATAGGATCCAAGTTGCATGAGATCAAGCCCTAAGAGCATTGTTGAGACTCTCATGAAATATGGATAGGTGAAACCCCAGCATAAAATAAATAAGGATCCGATGGAAACTCCAACCCTTTTTTCTCATGGTTTGTTGCCTCTGTCGAGATTGAAGGCGACTGGTCATCACAGAAGTGGGTCATTTCTTCCTACAATCGGTGGAGTCTTTCAGAACCGATTTTCTGGACGGATGGTTCGTTTCTATTTATGATATTATATGATGGTAATGGTTATGGTAATATGATCTGATACTGGCATTTAGTCAATCGTATCTTCAACTTGGATCGATTTTTGTTGAGAAATGCTTTAGATAGCGATATCTGCGAAGGGTTGTAAGTGGGTAAACTTTCAGAGCGAGTTAGTTCTACGTGTTGTATTATTCGACTACAGTAGATGTTTATAAATGTTTAATGATATCATTATTTTTTAATTATATGCTTTATGGAGTATATTTGTAGAATCATAACAATTTGGTTATATTTTTGTTGAAAAAGGCTTTAGATGGTAATATGCACGAAGTGTTCGAAGCGGGTAAACTTTCAGAGCGATATTGTTTGACGTGTTGTGTTATTTGATCACGTTATATGTTATTGATACATGATTAATAATATATTTTTTTAATAAAGGGCTTTATGAAATATATTTGTTGAAAAATATTTTATTAAATACCATCAAAACCAAGAGTGTGATCCGAAATTGATCGTTTGGAAACTAAGAAATAGAACATTCTACAGATTAATGGGGGAGGGGAAATGAAATACATATCATTTTCTTTCTAGCAATCAATTTTGTAACTAATTCGTATTTGTCGTACACATTTTTCTGAAAGAGTGATTTTTTTAATTATGATATTTTCATTTTGTTTGCTGAAAAATGAATAAATTGTACACTAAATTTGTAATCCTACCAGTCCATAGTAACTTTTATTATTTTGCTATTAACTTTTTGCAATATGGAAATGTTAAGTTTATTCTATTTAGTTCGATGAACGTCCCATTTTGAAGTTACTCGAAACCTTAAGGAAGCACCTCGTAAATTTCGATCTCGATCATATGGTGAGGACTACCCTCGTGTCTGCACCCTCATATCCAAACTTGCACAATACATTCACCAGCGGGAGGATGTTTGAACCTGACGGATTTAGCATAAACCAGGCAAGTGGACACAGCGCATCTTTGGCGAAAGTTTTGAACCCACGATTCCCCTATAACGAAGCCGTGACTCTGTTACTAGAGCACCAGGCAAGCGGACATAGCGCATATTTGGCGAAAGTCTTGAACCCGCGACGCTGTCACCAAGCAAGCGGACAGGGCTTATCTTCGGTAAAACGGGTCTTGAACCCACGATTCTCCTATACCGAAGCCATGACTCTGTTACTAAAGTACCAGGCAAGCGGACGGGGTGTATCTTCAGTTAAACTATGTCTTGAATCGGCGATTCTCCTATACCGAAGCCACGATGGAGTTACCAAATCATGATGACTCTACAACGCAGGAAAGATTTGACATATTACATTTTTAATCCTACTATTTCATAGTTACGTAATCAATTAATAGACGGAAAATAAATTCGTAGTAACTGAGCATGCTGTAACTGAATGAATTAATTTAAAAAATTGGGATGATTCTGGTCAGAATGAATGTACTAAAAGCTACGATTAGTTTCGTGTCCAAATAATGGAAAACAATCAAGCATTTGAAAAAAATTTCAAAAAAAGTATTAAGATGATTAAGTAACAAGCAAAATAATGATCAGGTATTGATTTAATTGGATGGCTGAAAAAAGCTTAATCGAAATGAAAATTGAATAATTAATTAAAGATTTTCAATTAAAACCTTGAAGATAAAAAAAACGAATGTTTAATCAGAATTGAAACGGAACAAGTGATTAAATATTTCCACTTGAAATCATCCAAATAAAAAGCAATAATTAATTTCAAGCGAGCCGATGGAAATGTGAAGTAAGCTGATTTTATCTCTTCTTCCTTCTATTCTCATCGTTTCGTTTCATTTCCTTTAATAAACTCTAGTTTCATAATATTTAGTTCATTGTAGAACGCTAAAACTAACTTTTTAGTAATTATGGAAAACAGTACTTTGAATTTCTTATATATTACATGAACCCTGTGCATGGAAACTTGTATTTTTATATTAGATTAGGTTTTAAAAAATCTACTACTTTCTACAGCAGAATTCTATGAAAAGAACATAGAAACAATAATCACGTATAATTTTCTACTTAATCAAGTTTTTACTTGTTTTTACTCCTATCTATGTGTTAAATATATTAGATTTAGCAATCTATGTGTTAAAAGTATTAGATTTAGCAATCTATGAGTTAAAAGTATTAAATTTAGCAATCTATGTGTTAAAAGTATTAGATTTGGAACATCTTATATATAAGAACAATTACACAATCCGGAACAAATCATCATTTTATAAATTTACGGTTCACTATTGTTTATTGCACCTAAGTGTGTTTTATCTAGTTTTCTCTGAAAAATTAAATCAACTCCAATTCGATGCACACAGGATTAATTATCATGCAATTGTCAATTTTTGAACAATGAAAGATTAAAATGTTTTCCGCGATCTTTTGCTAAAGCAACTATATCTGAAAAATGTGTGTTTTGGAGTTCGTTCTTTATTGTATGATTCGCCTCAATATAGGAGGAGAAAAGTTGCTATATTAGTGAGATTTAAACTTCTTCGTATTACTGTTAAAATATTTTTGCCTTTAAAACGCAGTAAGACAAGTATAGAGTTTTTTTAGCTCAAAGTTCATGAAGGATAATTTGCTCCCAACTCAAGTTAGGTAAAAAATTTACGCATCAAAGCTAAAAATTCGATTAAATTGCTAAAGCATAAAACGTAGTAAAAAACAAACCGGATTAAAACCTTGTTGGACAAAAGTAAAGCATTAAAAATTTAGATTACAATGAATAAAATTTATTGCTGCGAGAAAACCAAGTAATTTATGGTATGGATTTTCTCCCATTGAGTTCTCCGTGTTTAAAACAGATCTATGAAATCTAAAACGCGGAGTTCAATAACCAGTTTGTGTATCACTCTCTTTCTTCAGAACTTGAATGCATTTTATCCAACCTTTGTTTCTGCAACGTCCTCAATTTTTCAAACTCTACATTAAATCAATGTAATATGACTGTTTAGGGTTAACCTTTTATAATACAAAAACTCTTTTGCTTAATATTTATGAGGAACTACTCTGTAAGAAAGATGGGGAAAAAATTCCCAGTTCCAGGGTAGGCGAGCGCCAGGTGGTACATTTGGCTTCTGGAAGTGATTGCAGGTGGAGTTGGCAGGTCTTGATTGGATCCCGAGCAACCTGATCCCTGTGATCCGTGTCAGAAGAATGCCGATGATCCCTCGCCTCGATTGCTTCGGATCCATGGATATCGATCCACGGGGTGTGCCATGTATTTGGATAAATATTGCAATTGGCCGTTAATTACTCCTAACGTATCCTGTGGAAATTGCGTTTTGACTTTTAGAGATGTTTTTCCTGAAATGGGTTTTTGAAATGTGTGTTAAGTAATGATAAACATGATGCGCTGAAATTGAGCCATTGAACATTATTGACATTTTATTGGTCTAATTTATTTAAGTGATGTGTCTAATTCAGATGTATTTATAAATCGAAAACTTAAAATTGATAATTGTTAAATTAGTAAAATAGTTGAATTATGTATATTGTTTTCTTGGTTTTCAATGATGTTTTTATGGTTATGAATGGGTTTTCATTAAATTTGTTATTAGATATATAAATGAAATTTGAAAGCCTGTTGAAGAAATTACCCAAATTTACTAATTTGCAATTTGATCGATAAAAATTGATTTTTACTTTTTCAAGAAGTTAGCAAAGTTTTTTTTAGAATTTTTTTTTATTTTATGATCATTAAATAGAGAAATTTTGAAATTAATATTGAAATTGCGCTGCAGTAATTGTTCTAATATTTAAACATCTTGTAATAAATAATTTTACTAACTCAAACGTTTCATACGTTCAGTTCACATTTTCAGTTACAGTTATTGACGATTTTTGTATACTTCTACCATTAACTTTTTTTCAAAAATCCAAAGTTTTAAGTTACAATTCATTTTTGCATTCTAATAAATCAGTCGTATTCCGTTGGATTCTTTTCAAAGAAAAACGTAGAAAAAATTTTTGTAGCTTTAAATATTTTATTATTTTTATTATTACTTAAATACGCTAAGTATATGTAGCATTTGAACTTTAACTCAAGGAACAGAAATTCTTTTCCAGACTATCCACCCCATATTACGACTTAAACTCAGTTAACTTTGTAAACACTTATTGCCTACTTTACTTTGTATATTCCCCTCTTTCGAGATGCCAAATGAGTTTTTATCCATCTTATTTCATTGATATAATTTTTTTCGTTTCTTTTAACCTTTGCTTTCTTTCTTGATCGATGATCCTATCCTTTTGACATCAATCTGTCTACATCAAAATCTGACGGACAGAATCGGCTTTTTCACAGCATTTGGTTTCGGTTTCTTTTGGTAAGATCACTCTTGTTTCCAAGAAATGAATTTATGTTCTCTCCATCTGTTACGGATTATTGTGACACAACAAAGGACAGTGGCTGGAAAAACTTGTCCGCTGAGTTCTTCAAGTACAAGAATACAGTTTTCAGTTGTGTTTCACTTTTTCGTATAGCGATGAATGGTTGTTGTATTTGAAGGCATTATATTCTGTCTAGGAATATTTCCCTGTAAAGATTTAGAGTTGTTCATCTGTTACGGATTATTGTGACCCAACAAAGGACAGTGGCTGGAAAAACTTGTCCACTGAGTTCTTCAAGTACAAGAATATAGTTTTGAGTTGTATTTCACTTTTTCGTATAGCGGTGAATGGTTGCTGTTTTTGAAGGCATTATATTTTGTCCATAATATTCCCCTAGAAAGATTTATAGTTTTACTTACGGTTCCTTGTATAATTTACCTTACTAACGTATTTACAGGTATATTATCTCACTTTTACACACTAGTTACGTTTAATGAATATATTTGTTTATGACTAGTTATATAACTGCACCTAAACGCAATGAGAGGTGAAAAAATGTAATAAATAATTCCGCAAAAAAGAACTTTTTAGTTGAAAAAATATCGCGAATAAAAAAAATGTGCAGGAAACTCATTGTTAACCTTCCAACTGCTGATTTTTTATGCAACTTTTGCAAATAGGTCTAAATAATTTTCGAAACGAAGCGTTTCGTTATTTATATCCACCGCTATAACAGTATAATATAATTCAGCGCTGTAAAGGTAAACACATTAGTCCACAGAAATCGCGAGATACACAATTGGAACGTTTAAATAAAGCTCGAAAGTTGCAGTCCCTTCACGATGTTCTAAACAAAGGGACAAACTACCACGGAAAAAATATATAAATCGACGGTTTCATCTACGAAACAATTCGCAAGCGCAATTCTTATACGATCCCTCAACCCATTCCGAGAAAAGGAGCGAAAAGCTGCATGTTTCCGAACGCACCCTCCGAAAACAGAGCAGAGATAAAAGATGGTTTTACGCCTTCTGTGGGAAATCCTCCACACCATAGTTGCGTGCACAGGGTCACGGAGACCTATCGAGATCTTTCCGTGCGAGCCATTCTGTTATCTCTTCGTCTCTTCGCGATCGAGGAGGAATATTCTCTATAGGTCCCTTCCCATTGATGGCTCATCGTAAAGATAGCACATGGTGCTACGACAAGAGCTTTTTCTACTGACTTGCTGCACACTTCTTGGGATAGTTATTGACGTTTTAACTCAAGTGTCTGTTGCCTTTCTTGGTTTTTCCAAGAACTCCAGTGGAAATCGAGACACCGGATCGTTAAAATTTCGATAAATAGAAGTCTGTAATGGGTGACCTAATGTATCCACCCAATTGATGTGGGATCAGTCGGAGACAACATCTGTGGGGTGTGTCGTTTCCGTCTGTGTTAATTTCATTTAATGCTTCAGTTTGAAAATTTGCAGTTGTTTAGCTCAAAGTAAGAAATGTGTTGCCTTTGAGAAAGTACAAATTTTTTGCAATTATTAGGAAATTATTTATTTACCGCTAGAAAGTTAATATTGAGTATTATAATATTAAAACTGTTTATCTGAAAACGCATGTATTAACACTTAAATTATTAGTTTTGCAGTGTTTCATCTTTCCCATTGAGTAAAACAACTAATAAAGCCTTTTTTATTTTGTTTTTGCATTTCCTTAACATGTTTTTATTGTTACATAATTTTTTCCGTATATTTTAACCGGAATGTCTAATCTTAAGCCATACATAATCATATATTACTGTGGAATTTTAAGTACTGGCGGTAAAAACAGTGAATTTTTTAAAAAAACGTTAAAAGTAGTTACATTTTGTTCTAATTTATATATTCTTCTTTAAATTATATACCCCTTAGTTTAATGTTATATAAATTTAATATAAATTATAATCATATAAATTTATTAATAAATTAGAATCATAAATTTAATAATAAATTAGAATCATATGAATTTATTAATAAATTATAATCATATGAATTTATTAATAAATTATAATCATATGAATTTATTAATAAATTATAATTATTTCAAATTAGGTTTAGTTATCTTAGCGTCACAATTTGAAGTTACACAAGGACTGTGTTTGGATGGAACTCGTGATTTTGAACAGTGCCCACATGGACAAGATGACACCCTACCGTCACCTCATCTTCAAATTTAGCCACCACACCAGAACCTTATTGAAAAAATGAAGTCTGTGGATTAGCAGTGAATTTAAAATCTGAACTTTAAAACGTTATTATTAATGAAGCACAAAATCAAATACATTAATTACTATTATTTACATTGTAAATTAACTTCGTGGGCAATATTTATTTCTTTCAGTAAACTAAACTTGACTGCTATCTTAGAAAGACAAGTAATTTGCTAAATCATGTCCGGGAAATGAATTGCGTAAAAAAGAACGCCAAGAAATACTATCGTACTATTTATTTCTCCTTTACCATTTTTTTAAAACTTCCTTCTTTAAAAAAATGTCGTAATCTTTAACTAAATTCAATTTTATAATATGACTAAAAAAGTGTAACCAAAAACTAGTTAAATTCATTCACTGCAACTTATTTAACGAAATAAAAACCAACAATTACTCCACATATGGGTGAAATATTTCACCTGTCTTAAAGTCAAATTAAACACTCCGTAAGCAATTTAAATGTCCGCGAACTTTGAAAAGAAGTTACGGCCAGCGGAGTATTCTTTATTTACTTAAATTATTCCGAAATAAATAATTTTAAAAAGCGCTTCTGGCATTATTAGTATTACAGTGTTAGAACTGTTTTATTTGTGGCACGGACATAATAGGATGAAGAAGAAAAAATCACGCAAGGGAATATGGCGACTAGGAGAATGAAATATGAATTCAGTAATAAAAGCATGGTGGCGTAAAACCATTTCTTTTTCTTTTCATGGTTGAAATTTTTTAAAGGGTTCGGGACTATAGTCACAGCGTGGCAAACAAAATTCGGTCTTTGTTCAGAAACAAAAGGTTTGGTTCCTGTATGCATCCATCTACTTTTCCTGGAAGTGTTCGTTTTTTTTCCCCGGAAATCCAGAAATCCTTTTCCTTGCAAGCTCTTGCAGTTATTATCATCATTTTTTTTTATTCAACTCTTTTTTTTTTTTAGTATCAAGCCGAGTTTTGTGAAATGAATAGAGATTTTTTTTCATTTGAAACTGGAACAATTCCCTTTTTGGTTGTAGAAATACTAGAATGATAAAAAAAATGATAATAATAATTTGTAATAAATAGTATGTTGAAAAACGTGTCGAATATTTTGAATTTAAATATAGATAGGTGTGAAATTCATTCAGATATTGGCTTGAAGCGTGTAAATAACTAAAATATTGATTTTTTGTGATGTAAATATGCCCGAAGTTGTGTCTGATAACAGTTTTAATGCAATGTTATTTCGTTTAAGATCTATGTGATTATGGGATCTGTGTGGGAATGGGATTAAGTTCTGTGCAATACACCTAATTTGCATTTCCGTCCGAACGCCTCAAGTGTCAAAGCACTGCGCTTTTTATGTTCATGTTCCTTGTGAATAATTATTTATGTTGCCACGCCAAGTGCGTTTGGCGTCTTGGCGAATTGTCTACGAGTATGATTCCAGAGATGGTCGGTTTTTAGTCATATTAGTTAAAGATTACAAAAAAAATTGGAAAATCATGGAGTTAAGATGTTTGTAAGGCTACTGATGATATTCCATCTACATTCCATTTGCTTATTTATAAACTGTAATCACGAATATTTTATTAATTTACAATAAACGACATTAAATCATATTTCATATATTTAAAATATTAGGACTGCCAGTTTTATTACTGCTTTCTAAATAAGTTATAATGGATTCAATTCTTGCTCACGTGAAGCATTTATTTGTTTATTATTATACATTATATTATATTATTTATTTGCTTATTATTTACTTATTATATTATTTATTTATGTGCCCACGCCGGCACAGCCTACCCAGAGGGTGTAAGGCACTGATCTGGATGGGCAAAATAACAACAAAACTGAGAGAAAAACATTACATCAAATTACAGACCATTGCAACAAAACTGAATTACACTGCGTGCAAAAAGCAACCGCAAAATTTCTGAGCAACTAAACAGAAGACAAAGGTTGCCATGTCACTAACCTCCATGGAGCTGTTCCGGCTCTCAGGCAGAAGGAGGTGAAGTGAAGAGTTGCGCGGGAGCGAGGTGGTAGACACCATTAATGGGATTGGGTCTCTGTACAGAGTGTGTACGTTTTCGTAGGTGTTCTCGAAGAGAACTCCGAGTTAGTAATTATGAGTAATCTTGAAAGTGAAACATAATTGTCCATATGTATATATCTCCTATTTAATCGTGTAGAGTAGAATTAATAAACTAGTGTGGGAAAAAAGTGAATTTATTGAAGGCTGGAGTGCACAGTTCTTACAGCACGCTCTCTTTCGAGGACCAGAGCGCGCTGTAACAACTGTGCATTCCAGCTTTCAAGAAATTCACTTTTCCCCCCACACTAGTTTATTAATTCTACTATATACGATTAAATCACTTTCAAGATTACTCATAATTACTAACTCGGAGTTCACCTCGAGAACTCCTACAAAAACGTACACACTCTGTACAGAGACCCAATCCCATTAATGGCGTCTACCACCTCGCTCCCGCGCAACTGTTCTTCTACTCTTCATTTCACCTCCTTCTGCCGAAGGTAGTGACAGAAAAGTTCATGAAACAACATCAAATAGTAAAACAGGAAACAAAAGACAAATAAAAATTGAAAAAAAATTGGGATTGTGCCCCTCAAGTTTAAATTTGGAATCCGTTGAGCATCTTGCGAGTGGTAAAAGGGCATGCATTCGATGTCACAGCACGCTGTAAGGTATCATGCAGTTAGATGACATGCGCATTTACGTTTGTCATCTGTGTATGTGTCAGGTGGACTCCACTGTAATGAGAAGTTCAAGTGTTATGCATTAGTAACTAAATCGTTCAGTTTGTTTTGACTTTAACCCTCTATATCCTCCCACCGGGGGGGGGGGTGGCACCGCGAGTACACTAAAGAGAACCCGCCGGATAAGTAAGCGGTTTCTCGTTTCCCTGATGGGTATAGTAATGGCGGGCGCTGGGTCCCCCGCACCAGTGATAGTACGCACCTCCTTCGGGTGGGTTCGGGCCGTGGCCAGTGAAGGCTACTAGGACTCCGGCCTCAGTATTCGAGTTATAGCAGCGGCTGTCATTCAGTTTTCCCGGATGCTACGGCGGTACTGTATCCCGAAGGTATTTAAGTGCCATTTGATCTTCGCAATATGATAGTTGTTCCTGACGGTATTCAAAATACCATGCAGAATGTGGTTCCGACAGCTAGCAGTAAATGGCAGCTGAAGACAGAAATAATTTCTTTTTATTCCTGTCTTTAGTCTGATTAATTAAATTAAGTGATTTAATCAATTAAAAATGCTTTTCCTCTTTCCTGGTGTTATTATTCACCAAAATTTACAGAATGATATAAAATTAAATTTTAAAATTGCTGGGGCGTTAATTCGGGATATAGAGGGTTAAGTAGACATAAATATAATTTGCCTACATTTATGGTATCATTTATAAATCATATGAAACATTTCGGAACTTTCTTCAAACACGACCGTTAAGCTATCGTGACAAAGCGGAAACCATAAAAAGATCCCATCCAAAACTATTAACTCTTCCTTTAATTCAGAGATTTATGATTAATGTAATCACCCTGTAAGCAGAGTAGCACTCAAAGCGCCGTTACACGTGACGAAAATACCGTCACACACTGGAAACCATAAGTCGCAAAGCAAATAAAAAATGCTTGAAGGACAAATTGTTCCTGGTCTGATTACGCTATTAGGTACAGTATGGATTGCAGCTATAACACCACTGCGACACAGTCGCCTTTTTCATTTGAAGAACAAGGAACGCATTTCATATCACGCAGCTCTAACTCATAATAACATCTTTGTTCGAATGTAGTTGTAGAAAATAACAAATAACAAATCGCGATTCGTCAGCTACTACATACATACTACAGGTTGTGAACTCGAGAAGACTTTATGTGTATGTAAAATTTCTCCCTTTTTTATGTGCTTGTCTATCGTTTATTCATTAGTTTTTTCACTGGAACCGCGTGGGGGTGGAGGAAAGAACAGCGGATGTGTCACATGACTCAACCATATGTGTATACTGAAGTAAAGGGTGGAAGAGGACGGGGAGAGGGGTGTAAGTAACCTAATAAGTCTGTTCCTTGCTTTTTCCCCTAGCGATATGGGTTTTGGAGAATGTGGTACAGGGGGACCTTGTATCTGTTAAATTGCTGACTGTAAAGTTTTGAATCTTAAGAAATTGATTCCTAGATTCAAGATCTTTGATTGGGATTTTAAATAAATAATTTATCGTTAAATGAATTAAGTAATAGATATGAGGTTTGGAGAAAGGGGGCTTGAATCAGCTGTAAAGGTTTGAATCTTAAGAAACTGATACCCAGATTCAAAATCTTTGACTGGGATTTCAGATAAATAAGAATATATCGTTAAATATCAGTTAATTTACAGATTCCTAACGATATGAGGTTTGGAAAAAGTAGTGTGGTGAGAATAGGCTTGTGGTAATTTAATTGATAGCTGTAAAATTTCGAGCCTTCAATTGATTTTTAAATTCGACTTCTTTGGTTGGATTACTAATAGATTTTGATTTAATTTCAATAATTTGTAATAGATTAATCATTGAAATTAGTTTAACTAAGATTTGTATATGTACTATAAAAATAATTTGTCGGGAGGTTTATTAAAACTGTGCATACGGCACCAGGTAAATATCTGAGAAAAATATATTGGTTTACAACAAGTTTTCTTTTTAAATATTTCTGCTAAAGTATATGTAAAAAAATCTTGAATTAAAAATTTTATTGAACCTTTCTTAAAAGGTATGTTTTAATTGAATTTCTTTTTATATATTATAAATTATTGTTTTTTTATATTTTAATTTTTTTATCAAATTTGCAAAATGAAAATAAGGTCACGAATAGGAAATTTGCAGAAGCTCTTAGCTAGATTTATGAGAAATTTGCTATCTTAACAACTTTAAGAACACACATACGTAAAGGTAGGAAGAACAGTTTTTTCCTAACTATACACAGGAATGGAATAATTTGCATCATATTTTATCGGTAATGAGTGTATACATTTATTTTTAATAAACATACTCGTAAATTAAATTATTAAAATTTCAAAAGTATCGTATTGAGCATGGTATGTTAATTAGTTTATTCAAGTTTAATATTTAAACCTAGTAAATATGCATTACATATTTTTTAGTTTGTAATCAAATAAAAAATTTTCAGATTCTAAAATAAATCGTCTGTAGCTACAAATTTAAATACTGTTCATGAATTCTACGTTTATTGATTTAAAAGCAGCTTATAAATAGCAGGAACATTTTTATATTGATGACTTTTCATTAAAATTTTTAAAATATTGTATTTTGCTTATGTTTTTAAAATATTCACTTTTTTCAGGAATGAAGCATAGAATTTCGTGGAATAACAGCTGAAATGTAGAAATAAATGTTTTTTTAGTATACTCAGATTCTTTAAATTTTCAAAAATTGAATATGTATGTGCAATTGGACAGGTAATCGCAAAACTCAAAATAATAAATCAAAACTCATTTATTATAAGCATAACGTCCAATGAATAAGCACTAGAGATTAGAAGATATTTTCAACACTTCCTTATATATTTACAAGATAAACAAAAGGCTTTCAAATTTGACGCCATCCTTTATTTACCCATAATTCCATTCGATTGCTTCATCGTATACATTAGTCACTAAGAATTAACTTCTAAACACAAATTAATTACAATCTCAAGAATTGATTAAAGTTTCACATCCTTAAGCAAATTATTTTAAGCAATCCCAGGTTGTTAGGAAAGTTCAGTCAGTGATTATTTGGAAACTTGGTAAACACAATTAGTTGGAATTTTACACGTAAAACTGGAGAGATATTTAATCCTTTAAATAAGAGAAGAAGAACTGAGGACTTTCGGCACTCGAACTCTATGTTGTCAGGTGTCCTTTATATTCCTCGAAAGGTCCTTTAAAGTGTTCTCGAGCAAGCTTTTGAAAACTTACATCGAAAAATTTTCTTTTATTACACAAGTTTCAAGATTATTAGGATGAAAATGAGAGAACTAAAATGTGAAATTCTTTGAATAGTATCGTTACTTAAATGTTACAGTTCTTGAAAGTTACAAGTAGTACACACTTAATATATTTTGGAAATATAAGTGTATAACTTATGTTAGGTTGAATTATCTTTATTTAGTTGAATCCATATTTAATTGGGTAGAAATAAAGTAAATAAAATTCATCAAGAATTGGTTCTTCTAAGTATACTGCGTGTTGAATTTGCACTACACAGCAACGTAAAGAATTGACAAAATACTACGTATACTATGAATTAAATCAACCGCTGATGTATAATTTCCTTAAAAATGATTAAATAAGCTTATTACATTTAATTTATGACAGAGAAATGATGAAAACAATTATTTGAGAATTGATGAACTTAAGAACTTTTAACCATTAAATGTGCTCTATTAAATCCTTTTTTTATTCGCGCCTTTCAAAGTAAAATTACCGTAATTTCCACTGTCATAGTTCAATCACCAAGTTCTAGTGAACTTTATGATCTTATTCAAAGTACTGAACCAACTACTTCTTATTGTTGCATTCCAAATTTAGAGTATTCTTAATTTTATAGCTGTACAAAATTGCTTCACTAATCTGGCATTCTATTTCTACAATTTGACATTCACTGGTGATACGCACAGCTTCACGCCCAATATTCTCGAAATGATCATTGACTGGAAATAGCTAAATTTTCATCTAAAAAATTAAATAAAAAATGTTTTGATGTTTAAAATTACGCGAAAAATACAATAAAAGATATTTAATGATAAAATAAACGACTGTACTTCTTTTTAAAAAATTATCAACGCCAACGACATATAATAGCATTCAAACGTTCTCTTTATTTTGTTGGCGTTCTTGTAAACGTGTTAGTTCTCTTAATTGACAATAAAGAAACCTTTCCAATGTAACTATGTATTTCCTGGATTGGCTAACTTTTTACAAGTATGTGCAGAAGCTCTTAAAGTTCTTGGTCCCTTGGTGTACTCGTATATTGTTGAGCAGCTCACGAATGCTCAAAATTGATTGCGATCTTTGAATCATGACATCTTCATCTTTTGTACTAAAGCTACTCCGAAATTTTAGTTTAAGTAATCATACAATTATTTCAAGCATTTTTAGATATATCCTAATATATTCCTTTAATTCGTTATGAGTCGAATAAATTAAAATCTAAATTCTGCAAACGTTGATCCTCCTGTTTTTACATACAGAAATGACCAAGAATGGAATCTTATATGCAGAACAAATGCAAAATATTTCTTCCAAACTTTAATGGGAAACGTCAATAATCCTGACATTTCCTAATCAGT
Source organism: Araneus ventricosus (assembly GCA_013235015.1). Classification (NCBI taxonomy): domain Eukaryota; kingdom Metazoa; phylum Arthropoda; class Arachnida; order Araneae; family Araneidae; genus Araneus; species Araneus ventricosus. Next base: position 2,437,272 of record BGPR01000023.1, read on the forward strand.
GCGCCTAATACATCTCATGCGTCAACATTGCTTTCAGTATTCAAGGTTAATTACTGTATGAACACGATAAGACCAATATCCTTGTAGCTCTAGTGTGTAAATCGGTTAATTGCCATGAATAATGGTGTGCGGTTAGTGTAATTACTAGCCGAATCAATATGCGACATATATTTTCTGAATTTTGCTCATCCTTTGTCAGCACTTCCGGGAAAATATTATTTTGACATACAATGCAAATATGGTTTTGACAGAAGACGCAGGAGACTAATTAGTATGCTGTGCAGTCACAGTTAGCGAAGAGAGTTTGAACAGAAATTTTTCGTGTAGAAATTCATCTATTACATATTTATGAAGAATGATGGCACTGAAAACAGCACAGAAAATCATCAGTAAGTGAAATTTCATCAACTCGATTACGATGATAAAACGCAGCAAATAATCAGTAAATCTCGATCTGTGTTTCTAAAAAGGGAATTTTTTTTTTATTTCAAACCCAGTTTAATAACTGTGAAATTATTATTTTTCTTGCCAGCATAACAATGCTTATTTTCTCTTTGGATAAATATTGTTATCGGGTTCTTAAATTTTCCAGCATTCAACCTCTTTTCGATCAAAACTTTTTTTTCGAGATTCCTATTTTTACCCAAACTAAATGCCTTTACGGCATATACCGATATAAGAAAATAAGCAATATAAAATATGTATCTGGGCATATTAAACTTAATCGATTCCTGGCCCCTTTTAAGGCTTAAAAAATTTTGACTCCACTTACGTCCAAAAAGTTTTGTCATGAAAACAAAGTTAAAAAATAACCATAAGTTATTGATTTTAATATTGTAATTATTGATTTTATATAAGCATTGGAAAATGGTCATTCAGCTTGCTTTAAGAGAATTTTCTTGACTACTTTTAAATATAAAAAAAATCTAAAAGATGGTGCAGTGAAGGTTTCGATACGATACTGTTCTATGCAAACTAAATGGGCCATGACCCACAGTTTAAGACGTTGCGATCTAGATTTTTTTATATGTACTTGCCGCGATGCAGAAGTATTAAGTTGAACATGTAGGGAGTAAAGCTCTATTCTCGACTTTATATTACATAATATATTTTATTGCTTTTAGTTAAACAACATTATTCTGAAGTAAGCCTGTAACCGAAATCAGTTTGCTTCTGTAAGCTAAAACGATATATCATTTTGAACACCAATCTACGAGTGAACTGATTTAAATGCTTATCTTTATAAAAATTTCGGACAGACAATCTTATCAAAATTCTGTTTTTTGTGTAAAAATATTTAACACTGTCTTAGTACCCGAAAGTCCCGTTATCTTCTTTATCGCAAGAGATATACCACTACGCGACAATTATATCTATCTCATTAAGCATAATATTGTGATTTATTTTATTGGAACAAGAAATGGATGCTTCTCAGAAAGCATGCTGTTCCGTTGTGTGTGACAGCGTTTTACTGAAATAGTTTATTTATGGTTCATTTCAGCTGATAACTATGAAATATTTTGTCTATGTCTAAAAGTCTTAATAGCGAAGGAATTAAAAAGCTCGGCCAATCCTCCTATAGTACGTCATTTTTATAAAATGATGCAACAATTACTACTGGCTAATGGTGTATTTATGATTTATTTCAGTTGATAACTTTGATATATTTTGTTTATGTGTAAAAATCCTAATAGTGAAGGAATCAAAAAGTACATCCAATCCTACTATAGTACGGCATTTTGATAAAATGGTGCGACAATTACTACTGGCCTCCTCTGATACATGTTTTGTCAAGAGTGTTATCACACAGAACGACTTAAAAAACTTAAACACTCCTTCTCAAATGCGAATTTTTCTATCGCACTGCTTTGATTATGATAAATATACAAATTTCGCTTAGCAATGTTTCGATAAAATACGGAGCGAATTGAATGGAGGTTGAATGTTTTCTTACTGTTAGCCTCTGATCTCAAAATAATAATAAAAAAAATCATTTGTCAAACCCAATTCAAGACTTCTTTCCACAACTCCCCTTTCCTTGCGTGTCACAAGCCAACACCAACGATAAGGGAAGAGAACGACAGACAGACTAAAAAGCGCCAAAACAATCCCCAAACAGGACCTCTTGGAGAAACTTTTCAATTAACGATTCTCCCTTCCTAGTCGCGTGGTGCCAGCGGACGCCCGCACTTCTCTCACTTCACTTCTCATCACGCACCATCCAGCCACAACTGTGGAGGCATTCGAACATCCGACTAAGACTAGCGATAAACCCTCTCCGCCTGTGTTTAAGCGTCGCGAACAACGCCATGCATTAGTACTACCGCGACATTCTGCAAATTGCGGCAATTCATCAAAAGGTCTAGCCCCATTTGGATTTGCATAGTTAACCAGGTGAGTGTAAATCTCTCAATGGGCGAGTGGTTTTGATGCACCGAACACATGTGCTTTTCTGTGCAAGTTCATGTGTTTGTTCCCGGCGACGTTTTAAAGGACCTGGCCTAACTTTTGTGTGGATAATACTCCTGCGTGTTGTGTGTATTGTGGTTTCTATTCCACTCTGTGTGTATACTTTGTGGGAATTGCTTCTACTAGCTGTGCTCGACTCCAAATGAATCCAGCGCCCACGGTGAGGATTTAATATTGCAATTCGGAACGAGTCTTTTATCATTCGGTGGTGGATTTAAACGTCGTAATATTCAGTAAGTATGCATCATCCTCATTTGTTATTGTAGCTTCTATGATGTTTCATTTCGCATATCTTTAAACTCAGTGCGAGATATTTTGTATTTGAGAAAATTTTAAATTGAGGCACTTTTTTTAACCTTTAATAATAAGGATAAACAAGTTTTTGTATTTGGTAGCAGTTTTACATGGTTTCTGGCTCTCAATTAACATATCTTTGAATTCACTGCGATATATTTTATATTTGAGAAAAAATTTGTGAAAAATTGTGGCAGTTTTTTAAAATTTTTAATAATAAGGTTACAGACGTTTTGGTGTTTAGTGGCTGTGTTCCATTAAATAGGTGTGTATTTATTATTTGTCATACATCACATTTATTTGTTATCGATGTTTTAAGGTGCTTTGATTACGTGTCTTTTTAACTTAGAGCATGGTATTTGGGGTTTGAAAACTATGTATGGAAAATCTTTTAATATATAATATTTGTCTATATGGGCACGAGAGTTTCTGAATATAGTATTTTTGTTTTTATTTTAAAGCGTCTGGAATGGTTACTTATTATTTATGCATCGCACTTGTATGTGACTACAGGTTTGCTATGTGTTAATCAGCGTGTCTTTTAATGTGCATGTTTTATCTAATCTTTGTGAAATATTCATGAAAAAATTTTCAGTTGTTGCAAGTTTCTAAGTTTTTAGTGATATGGACATAAAAGATTTTGTAGTTAGTGACTATATAGCCTTAATAGAATCTGCAGTTATTAATCATTCAATACAAATTATTTGTTACCGCAACTTATGTGCGTTTTATTTACTTTGATTTTGCGTTAATGCCTGATATTCATTGTGAAAAATTTTGAGAAAAATTTTATGTTGGAGCAATTATTTAGTCCTTTTATAAAATGGATATCGAATTTATGGTATTTAATGATTTTGTTATTCTAAGGAGATTTGGAATTATTGTTTTATAAATAAGTTTCATCACCCAAAATGGAGAAAAATATATTGAGCAGTAAAAACATTTCTACATATTTATCTCGAACAAATAACTTTCACCGTATCTTTATTTACTATCTCGGCTGTGTTTACATATAAAAATGATATTTTTCATCCAAGTTACGTAATATTAGGAGCGTATTCAACTTAAATTGGTTCAAAATATTTACATCCATTCAATTCTGCAAACAACGAATTTCCCTTTATTAAAAAGTATCTTTTATTAAGTAATATTAACATTTTAGTTGCATAAAAATTTCTACATTTTGACATGTTTATTTATTAATTTATTTTTCATAATTGCATCTATTCACGAACACTATTTCCGTGAGAAAGATTATTGTAAAAATTCTTTTCATTTTAATGTTATTTTAATAATAATATGCTAATATATCAGTGTATTATATTTCTTTTTATATTTAAAGCATTCTACAGGTGGCACATCATTTTATGCATTGCATTTTGCTTTATCATATATATATGCTTTATAAAATATTATATTTTCATATTATTTTGCATGCTGTTTGCTTTATAAATTTAATTTTTTAGGGAGATGAAGTCTATTTCATTTTATATAGTATTATCAAATTTTATTTTATACATACAGAAACTGAATAATGAATCCACATTTTGTATGTTCTTTTATGCATTTTGCTAAATGAAATATTTTGGGTGTTGAAAAAGGCGATATTTTGATAGCATTTCTGTATTTTTGTGTATAATAAAGCAAAAGACATTTATATTTTCAAATCTTGGTGAAATTCTATGTTTTTCTTGTATTCACATTGGTGAAATAAATCGCTTTTTTACTTTCTCGTATACGAAGTATAGAAAGAGAAAGGATTGTAACCGTCAAAAAATTCGAACTCGAGATTTTGACGGATCTCCACGTTTTAGACCTCCCTGAGTCCGAAAAACACAATTTTGGAATTATGTCTGTGTGTGGGTGTCTGTCTGTGAACACGATAACTCGAAAACTATTAGAGTTACGGGGATGAAATTTGGTATGTGGTCTTTAAACATAATTTGTAGGTTTCTGTCAAATTTTGGACAAAATCTGTCAACGGGAAGTCTGTCTGTCTGCATGTTCGAAGTCATGCGAACGCTATAACTCAAAAACTTGAAAAACCAGATGGATAAAATTTATACACAGTTTTATCGTCATTAATGTAGGTTCGTTTAAAATTTTGGGCCAAATCCGTCAAAATCTGTCTGTCGGTCCGTATAATTAACGGATTCTCTTCAAAAGTAATCTCCACGCGCATGCGTTCCCGAAGAGCGGAGAGGAATTTCATTACGGAGTAGCGAATTACGTCAGTTTGTCCTTGAGCCGGTAAGAGAAGAAAATCGTTACGCATCTCTTTGAATTTCATTTTTTGCCAAGATATTTTTCAATCACTATAATGAGAAACCTTCTGATAGTCATTGGATTCTGGGTAACAATAGGTTCGAATTTTTTTAGCCACGCGGGGGAAGGGGAAACGGCACCTTTTTGGGGAAGTATACGAGAAAGTTTAGGGGAGAACACTCCCGCTGGTTATCTTAAATCTTGTCCAATTGCAGTATGCATCCATTTTTGTGACTGCCTAGATCAGTGTTTCCCAATTTTTTTTGTGCCATTCCCCCCTTTCTAAAATTCTTATGTACCCTATGTAATATATACATAATTTTTAATATTCAAAAATTTAAGTGTTCACTGAAGAAACTGAAATGATGGGTTTTAGAAGGAAATCACTAGAAAATTTAGAAACACAGTAAGTAAATTTTCAAAACATATAATGGAGAACTGAAATTCAAGTAAGAAATAATTTTATTGAAAGATTTTTCTATATTATTTTAATTCTTAGTAATTATTTATTATTTAAATTTAGTGAGATCTTTGCGCTTGATGCTTACTGCAAAGAAATTTTATGTTAGGTTCCAATTAAGTTAGCTTCCGTCTCAAGTCTCCCTGTTGCGTTATATCTAGCCGATTTCCTATTTTTCCATTTTCGAATTGCCCCCCACCCCTTAACAATCGAATTGCCCCTCTGTAGGGCGTGGACCCCACATTGGGAAACACCGGTCTAGATCATTGTGAGAATAATTTTACGTTTTATTTTATTTATTCATACTACCATTCCGTTTGAAATACTTTTAGTAAACTCTGCTTCTACATTTCAATTCCACTGAAATATCACGAGCTATCAACTTTTACCAAACAATGCTTCCACTGTCTGTGGCTCAAAAATCCTTCAAAAGCCATATAACCCATAACTTTCCACCCTGATTACAGCGTTGCCTTACTCAGCCCTTGTTAGGCATTCCTCTCCAAGTAATCATTGTTTTCCAACAACTCTTATATCCTAACAAGAATCAATCAGCCTTTTGTTCAATCCTTACCTTAACCTTATTTAAGTTTGTAAACAAACTCCCCCCTCCCTAGGAAACTATGCTTAAGTTTCTTGTTATCGCTGATTGTTGGGTATTTCCGTTTCCCTTGTTTAGACGAAGACCCCACATCGCACCCCTCAATACCATCACTGTCTTATAGGGAAGAGATTGTTGCTGTTGAGGGCTTCCGACCATCAGCATCTATGATCCAGATGTCTGAACTTAGCACGACAATGCACCCTTCTCCCAAAGTATTTATAAAAAGGATCCTAGGACCTCTCGAAATGCCACACCAGTATTTCCTTCCCTGTATTGCATGAGGCCACCCCCTTCATTATGTTGTTGGACTGCGGAGGTCTATTTTTATATCACATTCCCCGTGTTAATGTCGTGGTGGATTCAGCTGCTTACAGAATGCTTCGGGAAGATGAGAAGTTGGGGTCGCTTTTGTTTTGAAAGACAGGGGTTTATTGGGATTCTTAATGATATGCTGGGGAAGTTCTTTTTGATTATTTATTCGTTATTATTTATTGTTGGTGAAAATATTTTTTGTGATTTTAAGTTCTGTAGAAAGTTTATTGGCGTGAATAAAAGAAGTAAAAAAGGTGTCTTTAGTTTTCCTAATGAAAATTCTAGATTCCGTGTTTTAGAAACAGTATCCTCTGATTTCAATTTGAGAGATAAAATTTATGATGCCTATTGGGGAAGCGATTCTTTAGGGAATTTGTTTTATATCTAAGGAAATTGGGCATAAAAGAAAACTTTTTTCATTACTCAGTTTTCCAATAGTTTATATACATCGTAAACGTTTTTATATTTATGTACTACTAATTTTAAATCCTCCCCAAACGGAAATCCTAGCTCCTGAATGTAATATTATTAATTATTAACATTCGCCAGAAAGTGGTTAAAAAAATACGAGTTATTTTCAGTAGTTGAGACATTAATGTTTTATCATGCGATTAATTATAAACTAAATAGAAACTGAGTAAGAATAAAACTAATTGTTTTAAAAATTTGTTACTATTTTTAAAAGGGGAAGATAATGTATGTTGCAAAAATTAGCATCGTTTCATTATTTTAAATAATAAAAAGATTCACAGTAGCATTAGTCAAATTATTATTAGCTTTAATGACTTTTTACTTTTTAAATGCTTCTGTGTATTAATATTAAAATCGAAATAATTCTATTATTGTAAAATCTAATCAGGTGCAGACTTTTTTAAAAATTTGGATGAAAAATAAACCACCCCTCTTTTTTTAAATCTTACTTTCTTTTTAAGCTTCTGTTACTTTTTAACTTCCATTTAATTATTTTATATACTTAGGAGACTTCTATAAACTTCTTTTTTTGCGATAACTTTTGTTCATTCCAAATGTTTATCCTTAATTTCATAACTTCTTTCATATCACCAACTCAGATTTTCAACTTTATATTTAAATGAAATTCGTACAAAAACACCCTCCATTTATCAAGCCATATTATGCAAAAAACTGCGTAACAAATTACTTCTCCATGGTAAATATCCATTTTCCCACCCTATTGCATAGACTGAAAAATTAATTCTAATATATGTACTTGTCTACAAATGTGTTCCTCCGCAAACTACGAACAAAGGTTCTTCTTTTTCAACACTGCATGCAAAGAAAAAAAAGCTGTGGTAGTTGTCTTTATTGGAAGACTCGCTGCGTTGAAAGCGCAGTACAATTTAAGGGGCAAATTCGCAAACATTAAGTCCTTTGTAATGTGCGACAGTAGCCTTCAGTAAATCAAAGTAACTGCAAAGGATTGTTGTCCTAACTGGCGCAACAATTCAAAGTAACGTCCGTTAATTTGAGCCATACTTGGCGATAAAGCGCCTTTTTATTAATAAGAAACACCTATTAAGAAAAACAAACGTTCCTTTGTGAAAAAAATCGCCAAATAGGAACTGTAATTCTTGTTAATTACTCTGCCGTGTGTGCCATTAGCTTAGAGTCAAGCCAATGCGCGCTCATACCAGTGCTTTCATCGATTTATACATTTTCGCAAAACTCTTTATTTTAAAGGTATTAAAATGCAATTGCCTGGTTTTTCATGGGGAGGGTGGGGGCAGCGAAGAGAATGCTATTTCGTGGGATTTTTGGGTCGATGCCGAATTTTGTGTCTGTGAATGAAATTAAGGCTATAATCAGCTTACCAGTTTTCAGCTAACAAAGAATAAAAAGAAGATCTAAAATGTCAGAGCTATTTCATCGAGAGTTTAAAATTTAACTTAGGCGCGGAATATGGGATCGCTTATGAATAATTTCGGGAGCGAAGAAAAGTTTTCTTTTCTTAGAAGGAAATAATGTTATACGCTAGAGGATCATAATATTCTTTTTTTGCACTTTTCGAAAGTACCTTTGTGATATCGTTCTTCGAAACTGATCTTATGATACAGGGATGCTGCGTTTGAAAGCTTAATGTTTGTTTTGTTTCTCGAAGTTTTTAATACCCTTAATGACAGAGATTGCTGACCTTATAATCTTTTCCAAAGAAAAATATGCGAATGCATCGCGATTGAATTCGTTGAGGATTTTAAATCTTAGTTCGATTCAATATTTTATTCAGTATTGCATAGTGTTGTCATTTCGTAATATTTTTTTGTGCTGTTCTGCTTGTTCCATTTAAAGCAAAAGTAGGATTGAAAAACTTGTTTGAAGTTTATAATGGTCTTCTTAGTAGTATTATTTTGTGATGTAATTGCATAGAGGTTAGTTATTTAGAGAATAATTTGTATTTAATTTGAAAAATTGTAAGAAACCAAAAAACTGAGTTAAAGGCACACATTTAAATGGAATGAGAATCAAAGGCTTGTGTAAAGTAGAATTTTTGTGTACAGATTTCACATTTCTTTTTAACCCTCAGACTGTGTAATTTTTTAAATCACTTTTTAGAGGCAACGTTTCCAAACGTGTTCAAATACCGTTGAGCCAAGCGAGTTGTTATTTATATGCAAAGCTTTATTGATATAATATGATCCAAAGCTATAAAAAAAACTTAGTAAACGCATTAGCCTCCAAAAACCGCAGGATGCAGCAGAAAATAAACTTGCTTCCAACCCGCGAAAATCGCGCGATACGCAGTCAGACGGTTAAAGTGGCAAATTATTAGTTATCGAGCAGGGCGTCGTAAGCGTTTTCCGTTTGTGGCCAAAAGATGGAAAGTAAATAGAAAAGAGAAACACTAATTAACATTAACTAATTAAAAATTATTATCTAGGAAATGAAATCTTTTATTCGATTAAATCTCTTATGTCAAAATATTTTTCTATAATACCATTTCATAAAATGTTGAAGAATCTGAAATAAAAGGGGTCTATGAAAGTTTTGTGATTCTATTTCATGTCCCGACCAACAGTTTGAGAAATCCAATAACTGGTAAAATTAATTGTAGAGTGAAGAACTACATGAATCTGTATAATTTTCGTTTAATTAAATGCTTAAAGAATAATAAAGATATTTTTACATTTTTCCTGTTTGTATTCCAAGTGAAAGCGCTTCGTCTCTTATCAAGCCACACCACTTATCGCAATTCTCCGAATTTTACAACAGGAAGGGAAAAAAAACTCAATTTTTCGCAACTAATAACGATTATGGACTGTTTTTTTCACTTTGGTGCATTACTCAAGTCTCAAGATGTTAAAAAATCCGCTATATTACTAGTTATTGATTCAGAAAATTTTCAGCTTTTTCTTCCTTTTATAAAATTTAGGAAGCTGAGATGGATGATTTTGCTTGTTAAGCGACGACATGTAGTCTTTTCCGAAAAAAATTATTTAACTGTAATTAAGAAATTTGGTGCTCTAGCTTTGTTACAATTGAAATAAACCTAATTTTCCGTACTTCGACTTGACAAAATAAGTAACATGCTTAAAGTTTACTTCAGTGATTAAAATTAATTCTAACAAAATGAATTTTTCATGTATAAAACATCAAATTTTCAAGTAGTTTCTTCGAAATGATTTATTACAAATAGTTTTCCTAAAATGTATGCATTTGCAACACAGTCATCGATAGTAATTAACTAAATGTTAATACTTCTCGAAAAAATATTATTTTACGTTTATTACTGAGGAGAAAACTCTGTTCACTATAAGTAGAATCCAAAGTTACTCTGATCTACTTCTAGAAGATTACCTCATAAAAACTTCGCCAAGGGGAACCGAATCTCATAAAATTACTAACATGAAAATGGAAGATTCTCCGTTTGATTGAAAAATATGAAATACGCTTTTATACTATACATTATGTGAATGAATTTTTATAATAAATCTATTGCCTTCGACGTTTCATTTTCTAAATGTGACTATAAAAGAGCTCAGAAAATGACCCATATAGTAACTTACTAATATTTCAAATGTATGCAGTTTTATTTCTCCTAAAAGTCCTTAGTAATTTCAGTGGAAGATCGGAAGATTACCAGAAGTTATATCTAATGTCGAAATGTAAATTTTGAAAATTATTCGTTTTGTCTTTTATTAAAAGAATGCCATAAAAGTTTTTAGAACGATACTACAGAGACAACAGATAGAATTTAAATAGTCTGCATATTTGACTTCATTTTATATCAATTTCTAAAGTTTTGAGGCATAAAAATAATTTTTGCATGATGGAAACTCTTATCTTTTTGAGTTAATATTAATGGTGGGAATGTTGGGCTTTCGAGTTTCAAAGCATAAGTATTATTTATAGGTCATAAACAATAGTTTGTAACTAATGATTGCTTAATTAGAATTTATTACTTGTGAAATGTCTGCAACATTTAAAAAGTAAAAAATGTATAACATTGAAATTTGAATACTAATTACAAAAACTAATTTTTTTAATATCGAAGAAGTTGGCTGTATAACTGCAACAGTAAAATCAGAAAATGATAAAAGTTAATTGTAACGAATATGGATAATATCTTCAACTAGTATATTAATAGTACTGATTGCTCTTGGACATATTTTCTAGTATAAGAATTAAAAAATGTATACTAATATCATGGATCACTTTATTTAACTAAAAATCGGGTAAAATATTAAAAGTATTTGTCATCTATGCATAAGACAGATTGTGACAGAATTATTATTTCAGTCTATGCATCTACCATTAAATTAAATGTTACAAGCGAAAAACATTTTACTTTACCCGTTCATGTATGCTTCTAAAATGTGCGAATCTTTCCTATATTTCTAACTTTTAAACCAGCCATATTAAACATCCGCAAGAGTAGAATACATTATGAATTTTGTAAAATCTTAAAGGCTTTTTGGTCTCCAAAAGTAACAATTTTATTTACATTATCTTCAAACCATATAACTACATTCTCTAAATCAAGTGTTGCAAAAGAGCTCTTTGTACGGAATTTTTTATTGGGTTTCTTGAATAAAAAATTCGCGCTACACAGAAACCACTTGAATGTAAACTCATCAGTACTTTTCCCAAATTTCCCCAACTCTGATACTTTTATCTGCTTCAGAAAGAAACAAAACAACAACAAAAAGCAAGACTATCATTGTTTGATAGTTTATTTTTTAATGGGAGAATCACATCTCGGTTGGAAATAAGATTTGAAATTTTACCCCTTTTTTTATTATTTTTCTCCTCCTCACTTTCTTCCCCCTCCCTTTCCCACTTCTTGATGCGATTTCATTTACATCGCCTCCATTAATGAACCAAGAAGTTTTAAAGGAAGAAAGAAGAGGTTTGCGAATAGAATGGCCAATTTTATGGTCTCCCGCACATTTATGCGCCCTGAATTTTTCACTTCCCTCCACCGCCCCGGCCTCCAACCTCTCCCGACTTCACTCCTCTCCTATTTTTCAACGTGTGTGCGTTCATAAAAAAGCCATTTGCAAACGCTAGATGTGACGCACTATAGCGTACGCCAAACTTCGCGAAAAGAGATTTTTGCGTTTTTATTATCCTTAGGCTTAAGCCACTTATCCCCACATCATAAATTCTAATAATCTTAACGTCAAATGTCCTTTCTTTCCTCCTTTCAGGACACAATTATCCTAGCAAGTGCCAGTGCCGATGTCCCTGTTGAAGCACTTGTAGTATGGTAGAGGACGGAGGATCCAAATAAAATGGGAAAATGCACAAAAAGTGGGAGAAACCAAGCTTTATTTTTAAAATATTAAAATTGCATTGTGGGTATTATTTCGTGGGTAACTTATTACGTAATTTGATTTTATTAATATTATTGTCGCCCCACCCTGGCGTTTGTTTATTGGGTTTTATTTAAATGTCGCATTCCTGAACAAAGGACATTCTCTATAAAAAAAAAGCATTTTTATCCTGGGGGTTTTTTTTACAATGTTTACTTGGTTCAATCTTCTATCCAGTATTTATCCCGTTTCTTGTTTAAAATACTATCAAAATGATAACACATATTCTTGTGATGCTTTTGAGTTGTAATAATCAAATAAATTATGAGAATTACATAGTACTGCCATTTTTGTTATGATACCGAATTTTATTTCACAATAAAATTTTAATTTTTGTCTGTCTTTCTGCCCGTCATTGTGCATGTAAATGTTACAAGTCAAATATGTATCGAGTTGGATAATGATATCTGGCATATTTTTTATCATTAGATTTGTAGATCTGTATCAAATTTTTGACTAAATCCGTCGAAGGAGTTGACTGTCTGTCTCTTCGTGTTTTTGTGAACGCCAGATCTCACAAACACAACGAACTAGATAAATGAAATTTGGTATGCGGCATTGACACTGTTATTGGATTGTGTAGATTTAGACCCACTCGATCAAAAAAAGTGATATTGTTCCAAAAACGTACTTATCTCTTTACTTTAAACGCAAAGTGCCCCATAATCGTGGGATTATATGTAGGGTTGCCATGCTTTCCGTATATACAGGACTGTCACCGTATTTCAATACTCAGTCCCTTATTACTATCTGTCCCGTTTTCTCTCTTGTATTGATCAGATGTAATAAAGTTATACGATTACGTATTTTCCATTCCAGCCCACAATGCAAATGTGAAGAGAATATTTTCTCTGATATCAACTCAATGGTCGGACGAAAGAAGCAGGTTGTCAGTGGAGACAATTGAAGCAATTTTGATTTGTGATTATAGTTTTAAAATGACTTGCGCCCAATTTTATAATTATGTGAAAGAAGAAAATGATATAATATTAAGAAAGTAAAATCAACTTAAAAGTATGACTGGGCTAAAAGGGATTAGCCTGGCATCTCTTTCATTATTCTACGTGTTCATTTTATTAGATTGCTTAGACTTTATTGCTTTTTTTATCAAAGTAAAATACACCATTACCTACCCATTTTTTTCATGCTTTGTTTATTTAGCACTTAAACGCCCCGTATCAATGCTTGCCAATTATGGCAACTCTAATTATATATGAAAGTTGAGGGAAGAACATTCTTGTGTGTGCTGGTTTTTATCCCTCAACTGATTTGAACTTACGCCGTACATGCATCGAATTATCGCAATTTTAAACTTATAAACTAAAACAAAGTCATTCACTGACGTTATAATTCGATTCAAAAATTAAATTAGATTCCATAAACATTTCAATTTTCCTCCAGGTTCTCAGTCGAATTAAAATGACAACGCATTCCCAAAATAGCTTTCAACTAATTAGATAGTTGAAAAAATAAAACAGTTAAATTTTTCAAGGATTCTTTTGTTTTTCCCTTGATGTATTTTCCTGTAACACAGTTATTTTGGCTACCGTAACTGTAGCAAACTCTTTGAATAATATAATATTACAATTATCGGAATTTTAAATATTAAACTTCAGGGTTATGTAGTTCTGTAGCTGAACCTGGGTCCAACATTCAAATTAAATGTTGCATCCAATTTATCAATGAAAAAGCAAATGTATGGTCTAACTACAGGAATCATTCTTTTAATTAAATTAATACAAAATTTTAAGAAAAATATAACCAAAACATCTCGACCCAAGATATATATGCTAAATGCAGTCATAATCGGAATGGTTTGCCGCCAAGCACTGCGAAGTTGGTCTCTGTTTCTGCTGTACAATGCTGAAGAATTGCCAAAAAGACCCGACATCGAAGAAAGGATCGTTAACAAATTACTACTTTCTTCTAAACACATTTTTTCTGCTTTAAAGAAACTAAGTAAAGTTGAAATAAACGCCCAGCTGCCACTATAAAAGCCAAACAGCTTGGCGTTTATAAGAAAAAAGAAACTCTTAAACGAATTTAAAAGTTATTTTCTCTACTTTCTCATTTCAAAAAATATGTACATCAAATCACGATTATCTTCTAATATTTTAACTTCAAAATTAATTTGCAAATATAAAGAAATATATCTTTACTATTCTCAGTACTGCCAAGAATATCTCAAGGATTAAGAAATTTCCACCTATGGAAACTTTATTTCCTTCCTATCGTTCGCTTTGCATAGGGTCTGTAAAGCAAATATATTCGCAAATGAAATTTACAACAAAAATAACGAAATAAGGCTAGATTCAATCATAAGTTTTCTTTGATTATGAAGAAATTCGAAATATTTGCCAAAGCCTGTCTGCACCAAAGGCAAAAAAAATAATAAATTTGCATAAGGCTTTGCATTTATCCAGGGAAAAATATTGTTTAAGGGAATAGCCTTTAATATAGCTTTGCATAAACACGTCAACCCTATTTGACTAAGGCGCATTAATCTTACACCTATAAGCCCTTACCTTTTGTTATTTTATTTTATTATTATTTTTTCACCATTTCCCTCTGCAACTTATTATGTTTTTTAAAGGTTAACAAATTTAAAAAGAATGCCATCGCCCAAAACCTTCTTTCAATATTTATAGCTGCATTAAATTTTCTCCAAGTCATTGCATTTGTTTATTCAGGTATACGGAAGGTATCTTTTTCTCGCGCAGGAAATAGAAGTTTTGCTTTATATATATTCTGTAAAATTTCATGGTTGTCTTCGCGCTAACGTAATTTGCAGCCCGGATCCAGTTACTTTTAAAATTATCGCTCTTTGTGAAGCAGCAAAGGAAAAGCCGCCTTTGCCTGCAAATTCAATTGCATTTTTACGAAATGTGTAAACAAACACCTTTGCAGCTAAATGACTCCTTCAGTTTGCATTGGGAAGAACGCTTTTTTATCTCTTTCTCAAGAACAAAATGATTAAGCATTAAGTTTTATTGCCGCTCATCGTCTTACTGGAATTTTGTTCTCAAGTATGCAATGAATGCATTCCAAAAAGTATGCATGCGTTTTTTTATCTGCATGGTCTAACTGGCGATTGTTTTAAGTTGTTAAAATAATATTCCACTGTGGAAATCGAGGTAATGTTCATGAGCGGTCTGAAAATGAAACATTTTCATATATATGTTTTCGTGAATTATAGCGAGAACTTGCTACATTTTTTGCCATCTTAACATTTTTTGACCATTTACCACTTTGGACTTTTTATATAAATTTTCTGCTCCACATGAGATTTTTCATTCATGTCAAGCATTTTAATTAACATTGTTATACAGAGGTTCTGAAACTTTCTCCGCCCATGAGATTTTTTTATAGGTGGAAAAATTTTCGCGACCCCATTTGTACTAGAAAAATTCTGTCACAACTCCAAAATTAAAACGAAGAAAAATAATACACTAGGTAATAACAAATTGTAGGGAAAATTCAATTTAAATACAATTATTCAGAAAATTTGAATGAATTTTTTTTAATTAAGTTAATTCTCTTAACTATTTTTAATGATAAATTTTAAAAAATTTAAAAGCTTAAGATGATGTTAGAATTTTCATTAACTGGACCTCAATAATTTTCTACACCACTTCATTCGGGACTGCGAGCCATAGTTTAAGAAATCTTAATAGTTAGCATTAAGCTTAAATCATTCACTTTTAAATAGGGTTTAAAATCCATGTGTTATTCAGATCAACAACATTTAAAAAAAATTACCGTCCAATAACTGAGTGTTGTCTGTCCAGTAACAGGTTTGTTATCGTATTAGAGAATTGGGTCGCGGTGACCTTGTTGTATTTTCTCAGCTTTAGAATCGAAGTATCACCGGTTCGAGACCCGATTCCAATGAATGTCTGCCATTTATATAGACCTTGTGCATGTTAAATAGGGCGTTGTGGGTCAAATATCCTCACATTAGTGTGGTATGAAAGTGTAGAGAGTGGAGTGCCGATATATGTGCTGTCCTTGTAATCTGACCACGATTCCAAATTACGATGCCCATCCCCAAATAGCTTTAGTATATTTTCAAAATGGAAATCTGAGGTAAACTCAACTAAACCTACTGCTTAGTTGAGAAAACCTAAATTTAAGCATGCTAATGATTTTTTAATGATATTGACCCACTGAAGAAACACACTGTTATTTTCTTTCAACCCAATTTTTAAGAGTCAAGTGACTAATTAATGTTAGTTGAAAATTAAATCCTTTTTAATAGCTTAAGTGAATGTAACTTAGATAAAAGCATGCGCCACTTATATGTCATTTTTAAATTACGTGCTCGTTAACGGTATCTCCAAGGTTAAATTTGAAACATAATATAACTTGTTCGTTACTCGACTTTGGAGACCTCACCGAGTTTTATTTATCGTTTAAAAGGAAACTTTAGAAGAAAAGGTTTTAAGAAAATATGCGGTTGCATTTTTCATTCTTCGTATCCAATTAGAAAAATTCTTGACTTTAATACTGGCCTTAAAAATAAAAATATAAAAAGTTCGAAAAAACTTGAGTTTTGTCTATGTAATAAAGGGATCGCTGAACTTAAAAAGCTTAGGGTTAGAAGCCCTGCCATTTAGAGCGCGAAAATTTCCACTGTCTCGATTAATTTTCCAGCCTAAAAATAATTAATCATTGATGAATCATTTTCGGACCTTAGAACTTGGGAGAGAGAGGGAGAATTTTCCCAAGAATCGCTTATTTGTTCGTTGATAAGATTTAAAGAATAAAAAAGGAAGACTTATCATACAGAAAGAAATGGGAACTTTCTTGGGTAAAAAAAAAATATATGGAAATTCCATTAATTTTTTTCCTCTCTATACTTCCTTAATATTTCTTTTTGATGGCATTCTGAGATATTATTAATGGAATAAAACGTCGGGAAACGGAAATAAGTTTTTCGAATTTCGATTATGTTTTGAGAGAAAATTATTCTTTTCATTTAAAATAAAGAAAAAAAAATCGTCTGCTTCTCCACTGCGATGCCAGGCTGCTCTTACAACTTCATTTTAAATCTTATTAATATTATTAGATGTAGCGCATAGACACGTTTCAATGGAGATTAAATAGTTCAAATAATATTTGCTCCTGCAAGTCATGTATGTCTTATTACTTTCAGATTATTTAATACTCTTTCTTTACATATTTAAATTTGATGTGGACAGAGAATAGATTTGAATGCAGGCAGTCGTCTTTTGCTTTCTGTGGAGGTTTCGAAGAGAAATTTTAAAGTCTTGTTTCTTCGGTTGTCTTGCTTTGAATAATAATCGCATTCGAATGTAACAATGTAAAAATGTATTTGATTGTTGAGTTTCATGTTTACGATTGTTTTGCTGTTATTTCTTCCACGTCGCTGAACATTTGAAAATATGGAAATATTCGAACTCAGCATTTTATTTTGATACAACGTTTTCTGAATTTTCTTCTTCATAAATAGGTTATGTTTATATAAACGATTTTTGAATAATAGTGTGTCGTCTCATGAAGTTCTACTTAAAATTAAGCTTCATACTTCGACAAATAGTTTTGTCTATGTATAATAATGTTGTATACTCAGTTACGTATTCTGAACACGCAATTAAATTTTAACACAATAAATACCCTGTGTAAAAAGTAATACCGTAAAACCTAAAGAAAAACAACATTAGTATGGTTTTCGTGATTTGATAATGTATAATATTTATTGTAAGTTGTTTTTTTTCTGCCATTTCGGTATTGTAATACCAATATTTTCATTAATTATTCTGATTTTGGTTACTTTATCTTCTAAAACGAAACTTAAACTCACCCGGTAATATGAGAAAAGGTTTGTGTCTAATTGTTTTTACGAATTCTTTTTAAATCATACTTTCAGCCAGTGTGGCGCTTAATTTTTTTTACTTCTTATATGATTTTCTTGTCCATTATTAGGAAATTTAATTGATGCATTCAGAAAAGACAAACAATATAAGCCCAATCATTAACGAACGAATTTCGTGAGATTTCTGATTATTGAAATATTTTCTTCCATGAGAAGTAGTTTCTTGCAAGTTTTGTAAACTAGTGTTCATTACAAAATTGAGTAGTTTTTTATACCCTTCATCGATTTTAAAAGTCCTATTATACGGTGCCTTTAACTACAAGCCTTTACTTACATTCTGTTGGTGGTAAATATACTAATGACTTTGTAGTCTATAAATATGCTAACTAACTACCGAACCATGTCCTAAGAAATTATCACATCCATTTAATCCTCAATACATTGATGCACAAATAGAATTTATTTTTCTCTCTCTCTTTCTTTGTAATGCACTTTGTTTCTTAATACCAATTAATAACGGAAATCGAATACCAATTTTGTTTTAAATTATTTACTTATGCAATAAAATTCAATCCATTTCTGGTTATAACTGCTCTATAAACTGCTAATTCCTCAGTTTTGCTCTTAAGTAAAAAAAATTATCTTTAAACTTCTGTTAACAAAAGTAATGATATTCATTTCGTCGCCCATCTTATTTCTAGAAATTGAAAAAAAAATATATGATGCCAAAAAACTAAATCATAAATAACGTTCTTCATTTTTCTATTAAAAATTATACCTTATACAATCGCATAACTCAAACATAAGTTATATAAAACAAAGCACTCGTAAAGGCGACATGTTGGTGAATTGGAATACTCATCCTTAATGACACCTATCCTCCGCCATGTTAGGCCTAAGCACTAGAACCCAAGTCGCGCGCGCATTAAACCACTCTAAATCATGTGATTCTTTTTCAGCTTCTTTTTTTCGCTACTGGGCGTATTTAACGGCACATAAAAGTCATTGATTGCTAAATCCTTTAGCGCTGGCCGTTGGTCTGCAAAAGGTAATCACCGTAGAGCGGTCGTTGATTTTATAGCATCTCTTACATTGGACATTTACGAGCACAAGCTCGCTGTATGGCCTCATTGCGTTGCTTCTTCCTCTTCGTTGAATAATGCTCTTCTGGATGGGGGTAGTGGGTGGTTTCTTAAGGGAAAATTTAACCTCGATATCCTTGAATTTGCGAAAGTGGTGCCCGTTTTTCTTTCTGCAACGATTTTAGGGAATTGACACAATTAACGGGAGGATTTCGTTGCTGAGAGAAGGAGTCTAGATTTTAATTTTAAAAACTATTTGCGATTCGGCTCTGGATTTAAACCTGTTTAATAGTTTATTCCAGCAATGAAACTGGTGGAGAGGGATTTTCTTTAAAATAGCCATAGTGTGTGTTTGGTGGTTTGAGAAAGTGGAATCGTTTAATACGATTAACAAAGCACTGTTATTTTAAATAAAGAGATATTTTACGATTATTCTAAAATTTAACAATTAATTTTAAATACTGTGTTGATAGTTTTGCCTCAAAAAGACATGGGATTTTTTAAAAGAAGATTTATTCATTTATCATGATTAGCAAGGCATTTTTCTCGGAATTCTACTTTAACTATTATAAGATATTTAGTAGCTCACTATAAATTTTAAGGTTATTTTATAGACTATTTAGGAAGCCAGCCAGTTGAATGAAATCGTTGTTGCATTTTTTCCAACGGCGTTAAGTGCGTTAAAATCGTTAACAAAAAGCTATAAGAAAAGAGTCGTGAAATAAAAGAATTCCAGTTTGCCAAAAAATTTTAGTCCACTGTACAGTTTATAAAATATTGGTTGTTTAATGTTAGTATTTTATTTTCTTGAAATGAGTTATCAATGCTAACAAAAAAATTCGCTTGGCAAATCCAAATGGTATTGAAATCGTTTTTAATTCCATATTTAAATCTTGTGCGTTATAATTTAGTTTAACATCTTCAAAAATGTTGACACATGTTTCAACATCTGGTATTTTTTTATATCTAAAATTATTCATAAATAAAAAAAGTAAAAGAAATCTTTGATGAAATTCAGGACGAATAGTTTTCTCTGGTACACTGAATTGTTGCTAATTTAAGATAATTTTTTTATCTAAGAAATTCTTCTCTGAAAAGGTTAACAATTAAGAAATATCAATGCTGATTTTTCTGTTCCATTAAAAGAACAATTCTTACTTTCTTCTAAGACAAAGCGAGCTGTTTATGATCAAATTTCAGACTTGTTTTCTGCTTCAGCTAATTTCATCCATAAATTTGGCTCCATAATTTTAATACTTCCATAATAATTAGTATTCTATCCTCGTTCGTACAAATTAAGGAATAAAAATAAAAGTGACACCTAAATGTTTCATTCAGTGAGAATATTTAGCACCGATGATTGGCTCCGACGTAAATATTTTGTAAAATGTTTATCTTTTCACCACTGTCCTGTAATGAGATATGTGTGCTATCATTCACAACAACCGAAACTTCAGAGCTTATCTCGGATAAATCACTGGGAGCTTCTTTCAGTGAGGCAAATAGAGCGAGCTCCCTTTTGATAAGCAAAATTATTCAAGCCCAAACACAGTAATTAGGTGCTCAGAAATCAGTCATCAATTTCTCAATCACAGATTACGTATATGTATCGTCTCCAGGGAAACGATTTATTAATGACATTTGTCAATGGTTCGGGGTAATTCCGAGTTGTGTATATTGATGAGATGAAGCCGTGATAAAGAACCTGAAGAAGGAAGAACTAGTTCTGCATCTCTTTTGGTATTCAAATTAGATAGGTATTAAGAGTGATTTTGGTCTGACTTGTTTTTTCAGTAGAGTTCAAAGGCCTAAGAAATTCTTTTAAAGTGAAAATGAAATCAACAAAATGTAATGATATAATAGCGATTGTTTGGCTCTACAATCAATTTGCTAACCTTTGATGTTCTTTTTTTATATTCAACTCTTTATTTACCGAATTACCAACAACTTTTCAATTTTTTGGCATCATTAGATACGTTTTAATACAGAATAACCCCAGGAATATGAAGAAGAAATAAATAAAATACTCTAATTAATTTGATTACTAATTTAAAAAATTAATTTTTGTCTTCATCCGCCATCTACTGCTAGCTGTCGGAACTACATTCCTCATGTTCGTGTGAATACTGTCAAGAAACACGGTCAAATTACGAAGATATAAACGTGATTAAAGCAGAACTTTTAAGTACCGTCGGGAAATAAGGGTTAATGGTGTGATAGTTATCGGGTCGAAGCAAAAGAACTGAAGTTTGAACATTCAAACTTGGAGAACGATTAGAATGTTGTCAGTAGTTCTCACTCAAGAATTAATGTAAATAATGAGAATTCTATGGAATAAATTAAAATGCATCATTGAATGCACAACTTTAACATTATTATGTTTTTAAATCATTGGGAGATTTATATTTCGAAGATTGTTAGAGAGAATCAGTCATTAAATACAATTATAAGTAATAATTATAAGGTAGAAACCTTATCTATATAACTTTAAATAATAAATAGTTCTATACAATACCCTTTATGACAGTATTCTTGTAACAGAGTTTACTATAAAAAAATCTGACGTTGTTTCATAATCCAAATAAAATTATGTACGATTGACGCGTAAAAAAAGATTTTTTCCCATTGGGTATTTATTATTCAGAAACAAGTATTTTTGTATTGAGTTTTAAAACCTAGACTTTTATCTCACCATTAAAAAGTTTACATTGTTTCAGCAATTAAAATTAAAAAATAACGAGATCTGAATATTTTGGTATTCAAATTAGGTACGTATTAGAAGTTCTACAACTTGAAGTTTAAAAGCCCATGAGACCGATAAAAAAAAAAATCTCTTTAAACTTGAAAATTGTTTTCGATGTCGAAACTCTGCAACGTGTAAAGCGGTTGTTTGGCTCAACATCAATCTGCAAACCTTTCGCGTTTGTCTTATTTATTTAATAGTGTGATAGTTATCCTGTCATGGTACTTAAGCCTCTAATGTTCGCAAATGATTAATCTGATTGATTTGCTAGGTTAATCTTCCATATCTAGGCTACATTTATACTGTCAGTATAAATTGTCTATTTCCGTTAATCTTTCATTGTTTTAGATCTGTTTAGAATTCATCACTGAGTGTAAATTAATCTTATTAGGAGATAGATGGGGTATAATATTTACGTGGATGGTTGAACATTTTTGCAAAGTATTTCAATTTAATTATTTTTTTAAAAAAGATCAATCTGTTTTCGAATAATGCTATAAAGAATAAGTACAAATAGAAAAATTGAACTGTATATTTTAATTACCAATATTTAACCAACGTTAGTATTCCAGTTAGAGTGTTTATTATGTTTTATCTGATACCTTTTCATAGATTAGAATAATAAAAAGAAATTGAAAACAACCGTGTAGAGCTTTTTATTTATTTATTTATTCATTAAAAGGAAATAATTCATTAAGGTGAAAGAACGTTGAGATATAAAACTTTTGTTTTCCAATTAAATGTTGCGTTGAAGTGTTAGTAATTCATATATCCTTTATTTCGTGTTAAATTTATCAAGTTTTATTTGTTCCTGGACATCTTAATGAAAACCACTTCTTTTGTAATATATCGAGTTTAAGTAAAAGTTAGATTTCTACAAATTTCCAAGTGATTGAATCAGCAAAAAAGTACTACATTGCTTCTTCGAGTCAGTAAAATTTGCAAGAATCGTTCATCTTTGGAACCGTTCTTCTTGCAGATTGGTTTCACTTTCTACAACAACAAACAGCCTTAGCGCGGAACCATGGCCCATTTATAAGTGTACGTATAAGGCTTTCAGGAGAATCTTCTCTCTTTCAGTATTGTTCTCGCCTTTCAGGAACATCAAAGTTCACTGAAAAAACTTCTGGCAAAAAGAAGTGGAAGAGAGAAGAACAAGCTCTTCTATTGTATACCGCTGTACCCGTGGGTTATATTGAAATTTCTCTGGCGTTCTGGTTAAAAATCTTACATAAACTCTCTCGACCGTGGATAGGTCGAACCTTCTCATATGAGACAAGCTTTTAAAGTGAACTCCTCTAAGAAATTGCTGTAGAAATAAGAGTTTTAAAAAAAGAAGGGTTGTTTATCCCAAGGATGGATTTTGCTCGGCACGTTGCGATTGCATCCAGGTTCAAGACGGTTTTGCTGAAAATAGAAGGGAGATATTGATACCAAGAACTTCTTGGGATTAATTTTTTGTCCCTGCTTGCTATCCGAGATGCTTTTCAGGTTTTTATTTGGTAGGAATGCTGCTTCAACTACGAAGAAAAAACTACTTGTAAGTTTACACGTGTTTAAATGGAATCCAACGACCTATGTAAGAAAAGAATGACTGTAGAATTTTTTTTCTCCCACGTCTCCATATTTTGATCGTGGAATATAGTTCGGAATCATAGTCATTTATTTTTCTTTAAGGATGTTCGATTTCTAGACGAATATTTATTTATTATTACCCATCTGAATGGAAGCATGAAAATTTTCCAATTCGTGGAAAAATCTACCTTATTTATTGTCAAAAATGTTTTACGAAATTTGATTTGAATTGCAATGTTGTCAAAATAGTCGGAAGTAGTGGTAGCTGCAACTAAAATTGTTTATATGAACATTACGGAAAATTTATTGTTCATAAATATTTATGTGTTTGAATTATTTCACTCAATTAAATTGAAGATAAGAAAAGTCCCCAAAAAATGTTTATTTTCTATTTATGAGCACTGTTTAATCTAGAAATTTTTTGAAATAGTTTTTCTTTCGCGATATCCAGTACGTTGAAGATTTAAAAGAAGTTATATATCATTTGTATTTCACTTTATAACTGAAAATATAAGAATAATTTTTATTAATTATTTTTTTCAGTGAAAAGATTAGCACATTTCATTAGGTTTATGAGTTCCTAACTGCTACTAACAGACATAAATAAAAGATTCTATGTTTTATTCTAAGTAGTTTTTGCTAGCATTGGATGCATATCAAAGGACGATAACCTTTTATTTCGCTGAAAAATATACTATTCTTTTTCTTGTGCATGAAAGCAAATATCTCATTTCATCTTATATGCGTATATATTACCTTTAATTGTCTAATTGATTTATTTATAAAGATTCATAGGTATGTCATGATTTAACTAATGGGAATCAAGTAAAGTGTGTAACAAAGTAACCATTCCACGCATTATTCTGTGAAATAACCAGTTTTCTAAAAAATAACTAATGTCGGACAGTTAGAGCGTAAAATGAAAACAAAATTATTTTCCACTTGTAAGGAACGAACTGCTCTCTTTTACATCATTTTTTTCTTTTGTGTTTTTCTTACATCTTTTTTTCTCACATTACTTAAAGGATTTGCTTTTAAATCAACTTAAATATTTTGTACTTAAACTTAAGAAACTTTAACTTAATGTAATAAACTATAAAGAAACGGAGATAGTAATTTACTATTTTACGTTTAAATGGGAGGGGGGTTGATTGTTATTCTTAAAATAAATAGTTAGGTAATAGAACAAAAGTGTATTTTATTCTTTAACAATACCATATAAATGTTTATTATAGTGTTTGTGAAATCATACTAGTCGTATAAAATTGTATTGTTTGCAATGTATTAGGTTCCTACAAATTAAATTAATTTTCTTAACTTTTCTTTCTAGGTAAGTGAAATTTCATCTTTCTTTCAAAATATCGAGTTGTAACCACTGGTAATGTATGTTTTAAGAATTTTTCTCATTTATTATTTTCTATTCTTACTATAATCGCCCAGATGATATTTAACAAAAGGTTACTGTTTTTTCTAAAATATGCAAGTTTTCCACTGGCCTATTTTAAAATCTAAAATCCCTTTCCGTTCATGTCATGTGGTTTAACAGTTGATTGTTCGTCACAACAATACAAGTTTGATTATTTGCTTTTTAAATAAAAACTAAAAACACACTAAAACCAACTAAATATAAATATCCACATGTTATGTAACTGAAACAAATGTTTTGATACTAATGTTGATATTCTAAAATTTGAGGGTAACCCTTCCTGGTGTGTATCACGCGATTTACACGAGTTCGAATATAGTCTATTTTTTGCTGCATTTCGCGATTTCCCCACTCTAGTATGTTTACCTCTTACTGTTATAGCGTTGAATTGCATTATACTATTATAGCGTTGCATATTCTAACAATTAGTTTCGGTTTAAAAGTATTTGGACGTATTTTCAAAGGTTGCATCTAAATGGCGATTTTAAATTTTGCAGTTTTAGAATTAAAGGAAGGTCTATAATGTATATGCAAAATATGGCTTATTGAAATTTTTCCTCTGGTACAAACATGCAAATAAATTGGAAAACGAAGCACTTATTGGACGAAGTTATGCAGTCGGCATCTATCGGCAAAATACAGATTTTTAAGATATAGTCGCTTTCTTAAAAACATTTTAGAAGCAATCAGGGTTGCGGTGATTTAAATCAGTTGATTAAAATCGCTGATTTAAATCGCGATTTAAATCAACTGATTTTTTTAAAAAAAATCGCTGATTTAAATCACTTTATTTTAAATATCAAGTTAATCTGCTTTAATGAAATAAAATTGTTCATGTATCTTTGAATAGTGATTTTAAAATATTTTTAAATGTTTATTTAAAGAACGAATATATAGAACATAAAAATATTTCATTGAATTGGTGTAACTAGAGTACTTTCCATATCTTTATTTTTGAGAACACAAGCAAATTACATTTTAAATAAATCTCTAATGAGCAACACAATAAAATACAAAGTGTGAGATGCTCCTTTTTTAAAAAATAAAATAAATATTGTGAAAGGATCGTGTTCACAAAGCAAGAACATACTAAAATGCAGTGAGTTTCGTTTTAATATTGGAGAAAATTAAATAGTGTTGGGAACAACAAAGTTTTTATATTGAATAATGTTCAAATGTAAGATAAGTAATACATATAAATGTTCCAAAAGAAATACAAACATCTACATAGTACAATTTAAACTATGATCTATACTTATAAAAGGCAATGTTTGTATGTGCGTGCGTGCAATGTCCAGACGAATATATTACACTTATAGTCATGACATTTGACACACAGCTGATGGTGATTCAATGCACCTCGAAGCCTGAATTAAAAAATTTAATCTAGAAAATTTTTCATTTAACATTTTGTGTTGTTTGGGGCGATTTTTCGCTCTAATTTCTCAATGCATGTTTTTGGACAATTGTACAAAAAAATAGATACAGCATTGGAAAGAGAAAACTATTTCTGTTCTAATGAAGTTTGTTTCATACGTTTAATGTAATTTACTTAAATTTTTGAAAAATAGTCACTTTTATGTTTATTTTCAATTCAGATTTCTTAAAATTCTCGCTTAAATAAATATTAAACTTTATTTATTATAAATAACAACCGCATAGAATGGTTGATGTGTAAATTATATTTAGAAACACATTTTTGAGTCCAGGTTAGAAAAAGTTACTTCAGAAAATTCAGTGACTTGTCACCTAGTTACTGGTTTCTTTACTTTTTTATGTTTAGTAAGAAGTAGTCTATTCTCAAGGTCAAGGTAAAATAAACCCTAATCCAAATACTTGAAAGGGGAGAAGAGAAGAGTATGCTATTTAGTTCTTGGAAGATTGCAACATTCCTAAGACATCCTTAGTCTATTGTCCAATAAAGGGTAGAGAAGGATAATTCTTATTTTTGAAAAGGGGGGGAAACAGGATTTTCAGTCATTTGTGCAGTTCATGTAAAAGAGAGCCTGCTTCTCACTTGTGCAAAATTTGCATGACCAGAAGAGCCATATCTAAAAATTTTTTATATTCTAACACACAGTAATATATCTATAGTCAAGAAATGTAATTTTTATTATATTGCTCCTTTTTTCCTTAATAAAATTGTCTTATATTTCAAAAGTATATTACTTTTTATATTTAGTTCACAAATATTTTTTAAACAGTTGTTACATGTTTGAATTAATTTTTTAAAAAAATATGTTGGTTTTTTTAAAAAGAAAAAAAGAAAGTACAGCTTAATGACTGGTATGTTGTTATATATATAATTCTACGACTGTAGGCCTCATTGTCTAATATACAGATGTTAAATATAGATATATATATAGTTTTAAAAAAATCATTAAAATCAAAGAAATCCGATTTAAATCAAATAAATCGATTTTTTTGAAAAAAATCAAAAAACTCAACAACCCTGGAAGCAACTCTTAATTTATATTTCTAGAAAATTAATTATCTTATTTTAAGTATATATAATAATAATAATAATAATATATAAAATATTATTATAAGTTATTTGTTGAATAGAGGAGTGATATTGTTTCAATTATTCGAAAAACATTCTTACGCTAAATTTCTAGAAAATTAATTACTTCATTTTAAGTAGTCTGTTTTCAACGGCGGAGTGATATTGGTTCGATTATTCGTAAAACACTATTACGCTACATTTCTAGAAAATTTATTATTTTATTTTAAGTAGTCTGTTGAACGGCGGTGTGATATTGTTTCAATTATTCGCAAAACACTCTTACGCTACATTTCTAGAAAATTAATTATTTTATCTTAAGTAGTCTGTGTTCAACGGCGGAGTGGTATTGGCTCGATTCTGCATGCACACGCTTAGATATGTTTTGCAGCAGCAAATCTGATATCCACGGTTTATTTCCGATTGTATAACTGCGTCCAATTAATGATGTTTCTGATATCTCTTAAGATAATTTAAGACCATTCGATATTAACAAAAGATCTCCCCTAAAATCAGACGCTGACATAAAACACGCCATTCATCCAGTTTATACTGAACTCTAAATGGCTTTACGACTCTAATTGCCATTCTAAGAGCTCAGGTTTTATTTAAGTTATTCCCCGCTCGTGCAGAACAATTTATTAGAGAACTAAAGAGGCAGATAAACTGCTCAGGCACCATGACAAAGCGAGATACAAATCATCCATAAAGATATACAATCGACGGAATAATTTACAACAATTAACCAGCTCCAGAAAAAGACAAAATAATCGCCAGTGTTATGAGGCACTTTTGCCGAGATAAGCGTTTAAAACCTCGTAAAAATAACATTTTACACAGACGCAGGCAGCGAACGACGCCCGGTTACATGCAACAAATACAAGCACGCGACTACCTGGCAAAGGAAAAATAAAAGGAATAAAATAATAAAAGGACGAGAAGAAGAGGAACGAAAAAAATCCATCGCAGAAAGTAACATTTCAATTTTCGAGTGCGTAGATTTGAATGAATGTATTACGCAGTATTGCCTGGCAAAGTATTTGCGAGAAAGAGCATGGGAACCGTAACAGCTGTGTACCTTGCAGCGTTGTTGAGCAAATACCGACCGCTTATATCAGAGATAAGAGCGAAAAAATCCGGGATGGAAGTGATGGCTTGGAGAACAGCTTTTGTTTTCGTAGAAATTCATATCACTAGAATCTTCTTTTGAATATCACCGCTGGTGTGTACAAGGGGGAAACGAGTGTTGTCGTGTAGCGTTTTAATTTAAATTAGGTCATAAACATGTTGTCAGATTAATTTTCCAGTGTAGTGTTTTAATCGATATTTAGTATCAGCTTGCGACATGATATGCTAGATGATTATGTGGCTACAATGAATAAAAACTTAATTTTGTATCTTTTGATCTGCTTTTGAAATCATATGCAAGGCGATGAAGTTGCTTTTGGTTCTACATTTGGGCATCTTAAATTACGAGTCCTGACTAGGGACTAATATCAAAATAATTCATTAATATTTATTCAACAAATATCGAATTTAATAAGCAAATTTAATCGATTAGAATAACTTCCTAAGGAATTTTTCAGTATGATCCTTTTTTATAATTATTATTATACAGTATCATTCCAATCGAACTGAAATATTTATATTCAGTACTTTGGTTAACAAACAACATTCTTTTCCACCCCTGCAAGTTATATTCTTTTCGACGATGTAGTCATTGTAGCAAAACACTCTTTCGTCTCCTACAGATGTCTCTGCTTTTCGGTTGATTCGGCCCATGTTTCCTTAAGTCAATATAAGAGATTCTATCCATTCTATGAACGATTCAATATTTCCGCATTTAAAGTGAATTTGTATAAGTTCAGAGAAAGGGGGTAAAATAAGGAGAGAAAGAAATCTGGAAATATAGAGTTTAATTCCTCATATCCAATAATGATTTTTCGCGACACAATAGTGATTTTTCCTTTAATCAAATATTTAA
This sequence comes from Araneus ventricosus, assembly GCA_013235015.1. Taxonomy (NCBI): domain Eukaryota; kingdom Metazoa; phylum Arthropoda; class Arachnida; order Araneae; family Araneidae; genus Araneus; species Araneus ventricosus. The sequence continues at coordinate 2,466,653 of BGPR01000023.1, forward strand.
CTAAATGATACGAAAGCTAATGGGTCTGAATAATGGGCTAAAATTTAAAGCTAATGGAAATCCAGAAAATAAAAGCAGTAAAATTTCAATATTTAGCTCCTTTACTTGCACTTCTTCACAGTACAATCAGGATAACAGTATGTTTGAAATTTGAAGTTATACCAAAAAGAGAGAAAAAATTCTTTCCCTATCTGCTTTTGCGTTAAGCCGAGTTTACATTGGGATAATGTTAGGTAATAGATAGAGGAGGATAACGTGACTGCCATCAAGGTCATGTGTTGCCAATGCCATAAGTAAGCTAGTAATACTCACTAACTTATTGACAGTGATTTGACCTCAAGGAGAGTCACGTGATCTTCCAGCTGCGGCTAGTACTATCCCAATGCAAACTTGACTTAATGGAGATCTGAAGAAAAACGGTTCTATGAAAGATTTCCCGTTTACTTCCAACTAATAATAACCCCCTCTCAAAAATATCGAATTTTAAACACGATTCTTTCAACAGGAATAACCTCCCCTAAAAATATTTCAACGTTCGCTTTACACAACCGCTCTACGGCATTCAAACGGAAATTCCAAAATATTTGTATTCATTGCAACTTCCCTTTCCTTATGCTTCGGTCACCAACCAGCATAAACTTCGATCCCAGCAACGTATTTTCATTCTCTATAATGTAGTCATCTTAACAAAACACACTCTCTCCTCCTCCAGAAGATGTCTCTGCCTTTCGGTTGATTTCGTCCATGTTTTTCCAAGTCAATATCATAGATTCTGTCGCTTCTCTAAACGATTCGATATTTCCCCATTTAACAGTGAAATCGGACAAATATAGGGAAAAGGGGAAAAAATAAAGGAGGAGGGAAGAAATCAATGGAATATTGTGTTTCCTGTCGTTCCCTACATTCCACTTTCGTTTTCGATAATAAATATATAAATGCATAAAGAGCGAAAGCAAAAACGGGTTTTCTTTTTGTATCTAAAAATTTGATTTTTTTTTATATATAAAATTCTACTACATCCGTTCCCTGAGGACTCAGAAATTCAATAATCTTGATCAAAATGGTTGGTTTGGTTGAATTTATCTTGTGTTTAAGCTCTTATACCAAAAAGGATATTTGCATTTAGCTGGTTTGATATGCATAAGAAGAGCTGAGGGTTCAGCGATTCGATTGTTCATACTTAAACAAACTATCTGGTAGAACATTGTTGCAGGTTCAGCGTACGTAAAAAGAATCTTAATATTAAAAATTTTCATTAAGAAGGGAGCTTAAATTTTTGATGTTGAGATATATTTTACGGATTTTAAAGTTTTTATTTGTTAAATATTCGAGTTAGAAATCAAAGTATAATGTTCTTGTTCGATCTTTTTTGCAATTAGGTAATTTATACCGTGCTAAATTGCAAATCTGTTCTTTTTCCGTAAAACGCCCTGTTTATATTATGAATTTTTTGCTGAAATGATTTTTACTAATTATTTCCAGTGAAACTTACCATAAGTATTGTTTTGTGATGAATTTAGTTTAAAATGGCTATGGCATTTTTATCTTTGTACTCTAGAATACTGACCTACCATTTTAAGAGGACACTCTATCCCTTTTAAATTGAACATTAAATACTATACTCTATATCAACGGGTTTTCTATGAGAAGTGGAAATGCTTTATTCATCAGCAAGGTAAATTAATTTATATTTCGCTCGGAAATTAATGTTAACATTCCAAATATTATTGTTGTTGCACTAAACTACTATTGCATTAGCTTTGTCGTGGAGGAAAGAACGCATTAAACATTTCCTGCTTAAATGATAGTTGAATATAAAGCTATTGGGTAGATCTTTATTTTGGGAGAATTTTAAAAGCTTAAAATATTTTGTATTTCGCTTAATTCTTAAATTACCTTATTTTAAAGGACGTAAGTGTAATTTAGAACTCCATGTGCTATATTGTTTAGTTTCGGTAAGTATTCTTCAATTAAAAATGGGAAATGGATTAATAATGGGAAATGGATTAATAATGGACAACTTCATTGCTCATTCTTAATTCATTATTAAATTCTAGGTACCTTTACAAGAACACAGCCTGGTTCTTGTGATTTTTGAATTACAATTCAGTACTTTAGATGAATGAATGACAGATTATATTATCTGTTAATTTCAAATTCTATGTACTCTATAGCTTAGTTTTCGATGTGAACTCTTCAATTAATTTATGAATTAAGAATGGGTAATTCCATTGCTCATTCATAATTCGTTATTATATTCTAGGTACCTTTATAAGAACACTTCCTGGTTCTTGTGACTTATGAATTACAATTCAGTACTTTAGATGAATGATTGACAGATTGATTCTATTATCTACTAGCCGCATTCGGCGACCAGCTTGTTAGCTTTAAATATAATTTCAATTCAATCTCTTATGCATAATTTGATATTCATGGTTTCCTTAATAATTTCAAATTGTGATAGACATTTAATCCATGTTCTTTTAGTAGCTTTACACCTGTTCTGTTCGTTGTCTGCATGAACGTCCCTAATAGAATCAAGTAGCTAGCTGTCTCATGCAACATCAAATTGCACATTGTCGGCATCAACTTCATTCTTATTCCTCTTGCAAAATATGCATTTTATTTTAATTTTTAAAAGGCGCAGCACATTTTACTTCCAACCGCGTGTTAGCTGGATGAAAATATGCTGATTAAATCATAGCATTAAACATTAAGATATTACCATATCTTTCAACAAGGATAGAGAAACACGCAAATAAATGTTTGTTTAAACAATGAAAACGGTTTGAAATGCGTTGCAACAATAAAAAGTATTGTTGTAAATTATGCCAAAAAATATTTTTAAAAATTCATTAAAATCAGAGAAAAAATTACGGCAACTTAATTGATATCATTGAAAACGGATTTTTTGCACTTTAAAATGGCGTAAAAATCATTTTTATGCTGTAAAATTTTCGAAATTTATTAAGGAAAAATGCCAAAATTTCGCTTAATTTTTTATTAATTAAAATTCTAATAAAAATTTCAAAAAAGGGCTACTAGGTGCACATTCCCACTCTCCAAAGTATGTTTATGCCAAATTTCATGGCTCTAAGTCCAGTGGTCTGGCCTGTAGAGCGCCAACACAGACACACAGACATTCTCTTTTATTATTAGTAGCGTTCCATGCGTTCTATAGCTGAATTTTTGATACGAGCTCTTCAATTAATTAATAAATTAAGAATGGGTAATTTCATTGCCATTTTTAATTCATTATTAAATTCTATGTACCTTTATAAGAATACTGCCATGTCACTTATGGACTACAATTCAGTCCTTTAGATGAATAAATGACAAATTCAACAGCGATAGTTTTTTTTCTTACATTATCTATTTGCCAACAGAGAAATATCGTGAACGCTTCAGCTCAAGCCTTCTAAACATGCTAAAAAGAACTTTTAAATCGTAGCGGGGGTGGAAGAGTTTGGGAGAACTTTTCCTAAGAATTAGTCTAGGAGGAGGACTTAAGCGAAGAAAAGCATTCCCCCCCAAAAATCTAAATCTTTCTTTTAAAAGATTTATGAAAAGTGCTCCACAGATTAGCTCATCCGCACGCCGCTAAAAAGCATCACCAGAGGAGCTATTTCTTTTTATGAACGGCGAACCCGGGGCGGCCCGTCGTTTCAGCCCCGGCTTAGAGGAGTCTGGAGGAGCCCTTGTGAGCGGCGCACAAACAACGGCTCTATATGCATTTCCGTTTTCTTATTCCATTCTTTCAATCCTTTTCGTTCTATTTCAGAATCAACAATCGGTCCGTGGGGAAAAATACTCGGGGAAAAAAGAAGAAGCAAGAAAGAATGAAAAAGAAGAATTCATCGAATACTAAAATTGAAATTGGATGCTGCTGCGTTTTTGTTTGTACGGATGGCGGCTTGCACAGGGCTGTAGTGTGTAGGATTCGACTTCGACTTTTCCACCGACTGTAAAAGGACTGGTAAAAATCGAACTTGAATAAGAAGAAGAAGAGGAGGAAGAGGAAGAAATAGGGGATGGGGCCGAGAAAACAGAAAATAGGTGCTCAAACCACCGGATGTACAAACATGCAGTATAAAAGAAACCTGGCGGGCATAAAGGGGTGGGGGCGGGCAGAAAAAACAACGCGAAACTGGAGAGGAAATCGCAATTTGTGCGCCAGATCTGGCGTATTGATGATGTCAAAAGCCCCCCTCAAGGCACAACTGCACCAGAAAAAAAGAAGTCAACTTCTCGAGCTCTACTGTACCCCCTTTTTCTTCTCTCCTCCTCTCTCCTTCATAGGGTGGAGGCCGATATAAAGAGAGGGGTAGGATGCTTTTGCGAATAGAAAACGTCCTATGCAGAAAAAACAGACGGTTTAAGAAAAGGGAACGACAGACAAGATAGCAGAAATAAATAGAAAAAAGGGGAGATAGGTACATTTTGGGAGTACAGGGGGAAGAATTTTTTTCCTTACAAATGTTTTACCAGTTGACAATATTTTTAAAAATATTTTTTCATTTCCTTTATGCCGACATTTTTCGTGAATTTATTTTTATATATTTCTTTTCGTAGTATTTTATTTAGAGTACAGTCAAACATTCTACAGGAGATATTATAGAGGCAGGAAAATGGCAATATTTCTTGCCTCCGAGGCAAACTCGAATAATATAGTAAGAATAAAGCCTCAAAAGAAAAATAAGAGCGGAAAAGTATCCTTTTTCTTCTTCAACCCCATGTCTGGAAATGGTACTTCAAAACTCACTTGATGATATCGCTGTTGAACCCTAAAATGGTGGAAGGAAAGTTTATCTTCTCCCCCTCTCTCTCTTCCGTTCGATCTCTTTTATGAGAAGAAAAGTGTTTCGAATTTTTAACAGCAGTGCTTTTTTTTCCTTCGATATGTGTCAACTGTCATTTTTCCTTCTTCAGTAGTTTACCTTTGTTGTTTCTATTATAATCTAATTTCAATGATTATCATTTCTTGCATTGTGCAATTATT
>BGPR01000023.1:2471661-2587800 GCA_013235015.1 Araneus ventricosus
TTGGTTGTTTCAGTCTCTGGATGAGGATTTCAATTTCGACGAAATTGTTTCGGATTTAATTTCGAGCGGAATAACTGTTAACATGTAAACAGTTGGTCCGACCTCCCTACAAGTGAATTTGGTACTTTAAAACTCTCTTGATGATATCGCTGTTGAACCCTACTGGAAAATAGTGAAAAAAGTTTTATACTTTCACTGTTTCTCTTTCGATCGCTGTTATGAAAATGAAAGTGTTTAAATTTTTAAGAGCAGTGTATCTTTTTCTTTCGTTTGTCATACATGTCAACTGCCATTGTTCCTTCTCCCGTAGTTTACCTTTGTTGTTCCTTCCTCTCTCTCCTTTACTCTCAGAATTTAACTTGGGTGGTAATTCTTTATCGCATTATCTTGTATATTTAATGCTGGGATGTTCTCCGGAAATATCAGGTGAGGTTTAAGATGAGCTATTTTTGACAGTATAATGCCCGCCTTATTGAAATAGGATCTTTAACGGTATTTTCATTTTTTGGATTCGAAAGTTGCTGAGAGTTCAGGATGTTAAGTTCTATATGATTGTGTCAAGAGAGCAAAATAAGTTTCCGTTGGTAAGAATTGCTAGTAGAAACAGAACGTTTATATAAATAACTCGTTGAGCACCTAAATCGTTTGGACACATGATCGTGAGATTGACCCAATCATTTAAAATACTTTGGCGTGACTGGCTTTGTCTACTTTTTATACTTTAGAGAACTAAAAACTCTTACATTTAAAAAAGTTTTTTACCTATTGAAAATAAAATTATTTCGTTGTATTATTTTGTCTAAATGGTTTGCGTCATTTTATCTCCCTGTTGGCCTTTCATTTCAAAGTTCATAAGTTTTATTTCTCAACAACTGTATTGCCGTATCACCGCATATTATGTATTTTTGTTAACTGAATGCAGTCACGATAATGTTGTAATCCTGAATAAATATGCATGCTTTGTGACTTTGCAAATATGATATGTGAATTTTACGCTATTTTAGCAATTTATCGATTTCTTTCTTGGATTATTGCATACGCTTTTCCCGTCTACTTATTACGAAAAGAAAGCTAATTCCGACAATTAATTATTTTATTTTTACTTCTATTAAAGATGACGCATGTTTCTCAAATTAAAATATTTTACCTAAAAAAGAAAATTTTGCAGTACAATTTTCCCTGTGAATTTCTTTTTTGTACCAACAAAAGCATAGTAAGTATAAAAAAAATGTAGCAAATAAAGATGTGAAATTTTAACTTAAAAATGAGCACTATACTGTGATTTAGTGTTGATTATGAAATCCTCCTCCAGAAAGAAATCAAGTATAATCGCTTGAGCTTCGAGTTTTAATTCTGTTTATATTTATTATCTGTTAGACTTGTATTTACTGAAGCATTACGAACCATCTTCCTCCTCAATAAAAGTAACGAATTCTCTCAAATGTAACCAACTACCAAAAAGTAACTATGATTTTCCAAAAAAAAGTATATATATCCATTAAATCTTAAAAGGTATTTTGGACTTTGGAATCGCAACCGATAAAAGCCGATAAAAATGGATTAAAATCTTCTTCCACAGTGGCGTCTCCTGAAGCAAAACCTTCTTGGGGCGTTGGGGAAGTCGGGGCGAAGACAAAATTGGAAAGCGGGATAGCTTAATACCTTGAAACCATTTATGAAAAATGAAGCCACTATAAACTTTTACCATTCCTTTTCCTACCTGTACCCATCCAGTCTAACAGGTTCCTGGCGTTTTTAAAAAGGCAATTTAATTAATGGCGATTTCTGGAGCCTTGGTTAAACCATCCCTCGCACACTGGAAACTTCTCCAATCAAAATATTTGCATAAACTCTTCAAAGGGAAGCACATTTTTGAAGGGAAGAGCTCTGAAGAACACTTATGCATATTGAATGTTGTCATTCCGGCAAACATTCCAGTAGCAAAATCCTATTTCATAAAATGGAAGATTCTGGGGATAGCGTATACATAATACATCTTCCCAAGACTTTCTCCAACTCTTTAACTATTGCTATTTCTTCAAAGTCCTCCCTCATTTTGAAGTTTCTTTCTTTTTTCATTTATTTCCTTGCAGTTATTTTATTCATATTTATCTATTCATTTTCTTCGCCTTAATCCGCTAAGTCTTAGGTTGCAAGATAAGGCTTTAGCGAAATTGAGTTTGTTACGAAAGTAGTTCCTAGTGCGTTGTATCCTAAGTAATCAGTCCATGAATTATGCAATCTTTCGCGTGCCATTCTGTTTCTGCATTTAACATTAAAACCTATTAACAGATTAGTTAAGATTTTGAATATTTAGTTTGCATGTGATTCATTCGTATTTAAAATGAGAAATTATAACTTACATTCTGATGTTTATAGCTCCATTTAAATACATCTTGTTTTATAAAATTTGGATGATTTTGAAAAGAAATTTCAGTTGGTGCGTTTTATGTTATTTATTGGAAACTTTTTGCATTAAATTATCAGTGAAACATTCTGAAAATTATAGATCCATTTCAATTACAATTTTCTTGATTGTTTAGTAGAGGGTTGAAAGATAATTTTCACCAAACATAGATCATCTGATAATGAGGAAAAAGCAGTTGTTACTGAAAATCTAATATTTTAATTTTTCCATGTCTTGATTAATTCAGCAAAGGTTTTCTGGCTGCATATATGTGTAAAGAACAATATGGATAATAGGTTATTATGCATAATCACCGGTTATTATAGATAGTTACCGCAGTGATTACGCATAATAGCCGATTAAAGATCCGGTAATTATGCATAATAACCGATTAATCCATATTGACCGTAACATATACATAAAAAATTGTCGATATGTTTTAGTTAAGTAATCTGATTATCCGAGTTTTAATCCAATAAGAAGAAAGGTGGGAGGAAGGGATTTGGTCAAAATTCCAAAAATAACTAATTCTTCCGCATTGATCATATAACGTGATAACATTCAGGCTCCATTTATGCATAGTAAAAGTTGAGAAGGAGAATTCTCCAGAAGCCAGCTTTTTAAAAACTTAAATCTATTAGTCTTTTTCATGATAAAGTTTTTACTCCTAATTGTAATCTGGGATAAAGAATCGAAATTCCGGTCTGCACTGGCTAACCTGAAACTCGGGACGTTTAATTGTAATCTGGGACAAAGAATCTAAATTCGGGACAGCCCTGGCTAAACTGCAACATCTGATCACTTTATATTTTATGGAAAAAGTTCTGTCCTTAACTTGAGAAAGAAAAACATCGTTGATTAGATATTTTTAAATTTCCGGATTGTACATCATACTAGATATTATACACATGATGTCCAATAAATTCATTTCGAAATTTAATAAATGCATCTCAATAAATAAATGATCATGTAATCATGCATGTGTATCACTTAATTTATCTTAACGATGAATTAATATCATGTTGTAGAATGGCTTGATATCTGCGAAAAAGCTCATATTTCACTGATGGAATCATATTTCCTTATTAAGAAAATAAGCTGTGTTTCCGAAAGCGATTATTCAATTTATTATTTTCTCATCCGGTTTTCCTAATATGAGGGTTGCATTAATAGACGAGTTATATTGTTTGGGAGAGAGTCAAGATTCCCTGCAGTTTTTCAGCTGGATAGTTGATGTATTTTTTAAAACTTGCTTTGGTAGTTTTCTTTTCTGCATTAGAATTTTTAATTTTTATTCGGTGACTGGTTTTATGCACTGCGATGTTTGCATTGGGGGAAAAAATGGGTTAATTTATTTTCTTGGAAATTTTGCTAGTTTCTCATAAACAAAATTCTTATTTTCTAGAACCTAATTTCGTTTACAAATATTGCTTTGAAGTTCTTCTTTTTGGATATTTTTCTTTTGATGATTAAAAATTCCTATTGCATACACATGAGTTATTTTACTATTCTATACATAAAAAAAGTTGTATAGAGTAACATATTTTATTCTAAAATTGATTTTTTTTTCCTTTTCATTTTCGAAAATATTTTAAGCAGGTAAATATTTTTAACTCTAAGAATCTTTTGAACAAACAAGTGTGCAAGATTCACACCTATTTTTCAAATGAATTCAGTTATATAATGGTATAACATAATATGAACAAGAATTGTCTTCAAAATCAAAATAGTTTTAATTCGATTGAAAGTTATTTTTAAAACGTCACGACATCCTTTAAATGAATATTGAGAAAAACTATCTGAAATATTTTTAATCGTAATGCTGACTTTCGTTTATTAGTTATTTTTATCTTATTCGGAATTGTATCTACGAAACCTGCACTTTATCAACTACATTTTTTAAAGGTGATTACTGGAAAATTTATATGATGAAATCCCCTTCCCTTACTTTTAACGAATCCAATTTCAACTGTGAAGTTAAAAAATGCACGATGAGTCAATTCATACTTAAGGGAAGCAGTTCAAATGCTCCGCGACAAATTAATTTTACAATCCATTACGCATCTTGCAGGAGAAATAGTAACTTGATTTTCCAGAACAGCTTAATCCAGTGGGCAGTTAAATATTAGATGGCGTTTACGTTTATTATGTGACAGTAATGTCACATGCCATGACTGTGTAATAGATTGCATTTGTAAGATTTTCAGTAATTTTCAATTTACCGTGTTAGAATGAAAAAGGCGTAGAGACGTGATATGATGTGCGTAATCTCTGTAAATATAAGGCTAATTTTAATAAAACAAATTTGACTGATCTTTACGAATATTAATTTTGTCTAATCTTTACGAATATAAAATTTGACTTATCGTTATAAACTATACGTTATAAAAAATTTGGCTAATCTTTATAAATAATACATTATAAAAATTTTAGCTAATTTTTATAAAATGAGTATTAATTAACGAGAGATAGATATATTAACATATTTTGCGTTTACTTTTTTGAGTTCTTTACAATAAGTTTTTCCAGAAATTTTGGGAATCGTGATAATGTTTTAACGAAGTTATCTTCTTGAAGACAGCTCACCAGACAGAGCACCAATTCTTTTGTCTTTCCTCACCTCATGTCCATGATGTCACTTGTTCTAAAAATGAGAATTTCGCCTCGGTTTTCACCATCCGTCCAACAGCGTTCATTATTTTTAACATTTTTAACGGCTGTTCTCGTTACAGAACTCAAAGCACGTTTTCCAGTTCAGTTCTATTTCCATGGGACACGCTGGTGTACCCTTCCCCATCCCACCGTCTTCTTGTTCCTAATGTTCCATCCGTAACGTCTTCTCTCTTTTGGAACAAAATGGCTAAAGGAGAAGGTGCAGAAAAGAACATTCTAACGTAACGTACCCCATCAGGAGGATAATAAAACCTTCCGGCACGACATTCCTTGGCAGCACTGGCAACTAATTCTGGTGAAAGGGACCATTCGCCATTGTCGTAAAGTTACTGTTGGTAATAATGTGTTCCTGCAACAGATGAAGACAATAATGTTTGCAGCGGTGCGCTTTTGAACGTTTGCATTTTTATTGCACAAGATCTAGCGGTGTCCTCCAAGAACTTTTCGGGAGCTTCAAGTGTGCACTTTATATCCTTAAGATAACGTTAAGTTGTCGGGGCTCTTTTTTGGGCTGGGGTGGGATTGGGCTACTACTTCTTCGGTTGTTGTAAAACAAGTATATCGCTTTACACTGATTTTGTCATGTTTTTATCACATCGTCTTCTGTTTCCTTTGTTTCCAAGAATAATTAGAGCAAAATATGAGCTTTTAACATATACATATCACTTTAAGACAGCCACTTAATTAAGATAATGTGCATTTATTTTTTAAATTATACTAGAAAGACCAGGGGAATTTTTCTACTCAAAATAAGTTGCAAACTAAATATTTTAAGACGATTTTTTTATACAATGGATTGAACTTTTTCCTAACTTATCAGCGTACAATCTTAAATTCCGATTCTGTTACAAATATATTTATCCGTTAATTTATTTTTATCTGTTTACTGATGTTACAGTATTTTCATTAAAAAAATTAACAATAAAAACCGTTAGTTTTCGAGGGGAAGAACCACTATACATGCTTTTCACAATGATCATTCTCACTTCTTATATTGACCCATTGTGTTATTTGCTGAGATAAAAATATTTTTATACTTTAGACCAGTGATTGACCTATAGACCTCAAACATATCGGCGAATTCATTGAAGGCGGATATTTTTTTTTCATGGTCATTATTATAATAGGAAAAATGTAGAAAACACCACTCTAATCCAGAAGACTCCATTAAGAGTTTTATAAATCAATAGATGAAAAAAAAGTTAATTAAATAATGTTTCATTGGGCTGTTTTGTTTCCTCTCTAGTATGTAAATTTGAAAAGCATGTCCAAACTAATTTTTTCTAAAGAAAGTTGCCAATTTTTTTCCCTACCTGATGTGGTGTTGTGTGGTGGAAAATTTAAAAAGCCGCAGTTCTCACTGTCTGCTGTATTTTACGTTTGTTATAAAAATTTTAACTGTCTTGGAAGAAGATCTTGCGGCAGAATCTCACCTTGAGGACCAGAACGTTTCATGTTCCAGACCCAATTCCATGAAAGATATTTGCTACGGATGGAACTGTCAAGGATATGATCGACTATCAGTTTAATAGATCCTGCGTACAATTACGTAATGATATCAAAAGGAATATTATACTGAAATGGCAGGAAAGATGGATCAATCCCAGAAAGGGTGTTGTACAAAAATGTTTTCTGACAGGTTTAACCTAACAAGAGTAATCGGTAACTTCTACCTAAACTAAATCTACACCGGTCATGGAGTTTTCGGAGAGTATCAGGGTAGGTTTTTTCTGAAGAGTGCAACATGTCGTTGTGGTGAAGAAATAGAAACTGTGGATCATTTAAGTCAAGAAGTGCAAACTATGGTCAAGATTTCGGGTGAACTGGCCAAAAAATTGGTCAAATTTAAATATTGTTGAGCTGATGCAGATTTTGTCCTGCAGGAGGGATGCTGTCAGAATGGTTGAACAGCAACTAACTTTTCGAATAGAGGAGTTGGACACTGTTTGAAAACTATTAAGAAAAGAGCAATGGAGAACTTTTATTTAGTTTTTTCTATTCTCTGTGTCATTTTACGACTGATGATGTCTTCAGTCTGTATCGAATTTTGTTTTATTGTGTTTTTGGAGAAGGAATAGACAGATTGTCTCTTGTACCGTGCTGCCTAGGCCAGGTCGGGGCAATTTCTGCTTCCACGAAACATACGTCGTGTATACAGGCCTGGTGCACGCTAAAGCAGTCAAAAGTCAGACGTGGTGAGGATATATGGATAAAATGCCGTTCTCGTCATCTAACCACGGTTCAAAATGACGAGATCCGTCCCAAAATAGCCCTCATGTAGCTTCAAAACGAGGCATCAATCTAACTAAACTATCCATCTTAAAAGGTGCAATTTGTTCTACAAATTTAGCGTAAGTCATAAGAAAGGCTTATGTCATCTCTTCTGAAGTATTAAGAGATAACATAAGCCTTTCTCGTTATCACCAGCCTTATTTATTAGCAATCTTTTTAAGTGGCGAAAAGATAAAATAACTGCTTAATTCAACACAACAACCGACTCGAGTAAAATAAAAAGCTTTCAACCTGGTGATTTTTCCCGTCAAATAAAACACTCACTACTACTAAAAGGCTAGATTATCTTTTCCTATTTCTGTTGGCGCAGAAATCCTAAGTGATCCCGGACGAAATATGAAAAGGCGCAGACATATTTCTCTCCTCGTAGCTTTCGCTCTATCCAAACTCTTCTCCGAATCTTTGATTGATTCTTTTCATAGGGGCTAGTTACACTATTTACCGAAGCCCACAAGGGAAGAATATATCAGTTTTTGATATCAAATCGATTGGCTCCCATAATTGAATCAGGCTGGTCATTCCATCTGAAATAGCTTGGATTTTGCTTCGAAGCACTTTCGCTTGAACTTTCCTGTTGGCTGGCCACTCAAATGTAAGAATAAGTTGATTCGATTTTTTAGGATATTCTGCGGAATTTGTGGGAAGTTTGTCGTTTTATGTGATAGGAATGCCACTGAATTTATATTTAAGGCCTGTTGAAAAACTCCTTTCTTAAGCTCTGGATCGAAGAAGTCGGGAAGTTGCTTTTTTATCTGACTTTTGCAGCTTTTGCAATAATGCTAGCTTATGTATTCAGAGGTTTGCTGGTGTTATTGAACAGATACAGAACGCAGGTAATGCAGAATGTTTACAGTGTTTATTGGAATGTTAAAATATAACAAGTTTATAAATATGTACTCGCTTTAAAGTTAGACTTGTTTTTATTCGACAAAATATCGTTTTTTCTGTTTTTGAATTAAATTCTAATTAAATTTTAGATTCAATTTTCTGGTGTTTTTCTTTTGAGTATACACATAGGACATAAAATATTTTATAATTTTGTGTTCTCAGATTGTGTTTTCAGACATTGAGAATTTGAAGAAAATTTTACTAGGCAGTCATATTTTGAAACTCGATTTCTGTTTTTAGCAGCAAGGAAAAGCGTGCCCTTTTATTGCTTTCATTATTCTTAGAATTTAGTTTAGGATATCGATTAAATTGCATCAAATGGATTTCTGACCCTTTTTGAAGCCACACTAGGGCAATATTGGAACATACCTTGATAATACTTCGAACAATTCGCATAATATACAATTTCTATTAAAATCAAAATTTCGCTTTTACCTGTTAGAAAAGAACTCTAAGGCAACTCTTACAAATTATCCATTAGTTTATTTTGGCGGAAATCGAACAATACATCACATACAGGACAATCACGAAAACGAAACATCACACACAACAACACATAGCAAGACAAGCGTTAAACAGAGACTGATGCTACAACATAAAATACCGAAGGTGCCACCAGACGACACTCTTGGACTTCAGAGTTTCAACATACCATGTTATTTTGAACCGTGAACACATGTCAAAGACAACACCTTAGCCGACAGTTCTTTCATATTTTGCATGCCACTGTAGTGAGAGAATAATTAATGTTGTCAGCTTTAACTGGACCCACATATTTGAAGGATCTTTTATAAACTCGGACTCTCTGCCAACTGAGTAACGCAGTCCCTGTTGAATATTGAAAAAGTAGTTTCTTTAGCACAGCATTGTGCAGTAATTTTGAACTCTTTCTAGGTTAATTATCCTGAGATAATGAAGACCATTTTTGATACAACAATACCGGACGGCTTTAAAACATGTCTTTTTTTTAAAATTAATTCCAACGTAAATCTGAGTCATGTTTCATATATATTATCTTGTAACTAGAAAAAATTCTATATCATTAGATGCGGTACTGCATTATCATCTAATGAGTAATTAATGTTCATCTTTTTTCCTTATGAATCCAACCTGAAGTGCCGCTATAAACGCCTATATTAAATTTTCGAAGAAACATTTTAGCACAACAATCTCGAGCCATTTAAGAAAACAAATTCCTGATGGAGTAATTTTCCTATGTAATTGCGTTTTAAACTATTAATTTCCTTTAATTTTTTCTTTTTAATAAATGCTAAATGCTTTTACTAATTTTATTAATATGTGTATGTCATTTATTAATTAATAGTCTCTCTAACCATATTTCAATTAGTCGTAAACAATTAATGTTCATCTGGGGATGATCTAAAATAATTCGTGATGCAGAAGCAAATTTTCAGAAGAACTCAATCGATGTAATCATGGCATTTCATCTTTATGTGCCCCACTAACAGAAAATAATGTCAGCTTATTGTTTAATTGCATTTTAATTTCCTTCCAATCATAGATTTTAAGCACTTGTTAATGACATCATCTATTAGCTATTTGTACCTGAAGCATATAATTAACATAGCTATTTTTTTACAATACCACTTATTAATTATTCCCATTTAATTGCTAGTGGCGTCATCTATTATTCAATAACTGTACTAACTGCTTTTCGATTAAACACAGCTCTCTCTCTAAATAACTGGAAAACTCTCAAAGGAAATTTATGACCCACTGCTACCGATATCTCCAAAAACAAATCCACGAAAGAAACAAATCCCGTCAATCACTGCGCCTCCATTCTTACATTTTCTGTTAGCGAAGTGAAAAAGAATGGCGTTTGTTCATTGTTTATTCACGTTTTAATTTCCTTCTGAATCATGTATTTGGAGCACACCCAGAGTGAAAGGATAACTCCAACTTTTCGCATATATCATCCATACAGCGGCAATGAAGAATGCAGTGGCTAAGAGTGAGAGAAAACTTTTCCCCGAAAGCGAAGAGATCAATACATTGAATGCGCGTTTCAGCGATTTAAGTAGAAGAAACTGTTTTTATTTCAAGACATTTTCTCTCTCTCTCTCTCTTTCCCCCCAATCTCTTGGCATGCATCTATTTCTCCAGACTGATGTTCCCCCTCCGATGCAATAAATCTTCTTAACCCACTGAACCACTTGAATAAAATGTCGTTTTCTGGCGTTTAAGAATCTCAGTTTTGATTCTGTTTTAAATCTTGGGTGCATTGGGTTAAAGAGGGGAGAGGGGACACAAGCGACGTGGATTTTGTAACGCAGGTGTCACGTATGACACAAACCGTGATGTTACCCTTGCTACTTTAGGGAAATAACCGAGGAAGGTTAAAAAAAATTTTTGGGTCCGTTTTGCGTCTGAATAGGAGAATCAAAAGTGACACAAGGGGGAGTTGCTTCGAAAAAGCGTGCGCAGTAAGTGAAAGTGGTTTTAAAAGGTTTTTAAAGTGCCCAATATTAGATTTGCATCCATTTTAAATATGAGATTAACCAGAATTAAATTTATGAAGAAACTGGGACCGCGCTGATTCAATCTCTCAATTGAAAGCTGATTCAGACAAATCTGCCATGGTGCACCTGGCAGATTTGATTTCATTATGAAATCATCACCTTGGTCTTTCTTACATTGCGCATTAAATAATTTATACCTTTCAACATTTTCTTCAAGGGAGGTAAAAATACTATGCCCACCAGTGGCCTAGCGGGTTATGGCTGTTGAATATATAAATTCATACCTTTGCTTTTCCGTTATGTATAATGTGTATGTTAACTGTTGTTATTAACTGTGCATGTGCGCAAAGCTTGAATTTAAGTAGCACAAATTTAGTTCATAAATTTTCCTTTCTGTAGCTTTGTCTATTTTAAATTTTCTGTTAAATTATTTAAAATACTTCGAATCTCTACTTCTCAAATGCAATTAATAGTTTCAAGTATGGCGGAGAACACGAATCGGAAGAAGAAGTAACGAATTGTTCGCTGCTTGCGTGTTGTCAGCTGTAATTCGTCCTGGTTTTCTTCCAAGCAAAATAAAAAATGGATCAGTTTCCCCTGAAAATCATCCAGGAAGACAACCAGCCCCATATATTGTAATGAAGTCAGACATCTGCCCCGGGTTCTACAAGGTACACGCTGATCAATAGAGGGTGCCACATTCCCATTTATCAAGGACCCTTGACTTGGTTAGATTTGATTGACCAAGAGGGAATAGAACCACCACCACAAATGCTGTTCTAGAAGAGTTTTGTTGCTGGGCAAATTCTATATGCCATTAAGCCATTAGGACTTTACTTTCCACTTAAAATTAATCTGTGTGTCCTCTTATCAACCTGTAAATAATTTTACTCGCCTGTTTTGTATTACACCATGAAATCGGCTAGATTTATCGATGATAAACGAAGTCAAGAATAGGTAATCACACTAGTTGTCGATAGAGACTACCAGTCTTCTACTATCATGGCTTGAAAACTGGGAAAGCACTTTTCTATTTCTCCGTCAGAATTCCCGGATTAATGGGAAATTTTTTTCACCGCGTAATGTAAAGGTCAGATAAATAGTAAATTATACCTCTGTCCATGAATATGTAATTTAATTTTGTTGTGATGTAATATGTTTGTTAATAAGTGTTAAAAATTTGGATTCTTTTCCACAGAAATCTTTTATGGCATGAAAATTGAAAATTATCATTTTATTATAATGTTATCTCCACTGATGGATATCACAGAATGTTGGATCAGTTGATTATAACAGGGAAAATAGGGGCATTCAATTGCTTTATAAGCTTCTGAACTACTTTTAATATCAGAAATAAGTTATTTGTGAATATTTATTAATGTGTAGCAGCCTCCCACCGCTAATTTATAAAAATTGTTTCTCAGATTTCTTTTACCTGACCAAAATTAATTAGTGTACTTCTAAATCCTTTGTTGTTCTCATCAATTCTATTGTAATCAATCTATTGGAATATTTCAATTGGATCGGAATGGAGAATTTGATAATTCTCCATTCAAATCCATTCTCCAATAAGATTAAAACACATTTATTCGTTACCCCTTTACATTTCAAAATCTTTCACATTTGGAAATCTTCGGTCTATAGACAGATGGAAAAGTCTACCCACACCCATCCGGACTTTTGCCATCTATCTCGTCCACTTAGATAGCCAGCTGTCAATGGTAATATTTCTCCAGCATGAATAGAGAGGCTGATATAAGACGTCGCCTGTATGTCGGATAATCCCTTCCTCGCCTCCACTAACCGACTAATTATCCGGGTCACACCGCATTGACAATTGTCCGGGGCCGGATGATCGATGGGTCTGAAAGTGAATCCTTGTGTCCTATTAATGTCGGCGCGTTTCTTCTGGAGAACAGGAGTTACGGTGTAATTGACGAAGATTCCACATTCCGACTAAAATCTGCAGTAGTTCCTTTTGTGAGAAAAGTGGGTCTTATTTTTTTATTATTGAGTCTTGGAAGTCTCTTTATGGGTGATTTGGTGGAGTTTTTAGATTGTTACTTCTGATGGCCTGAGTGGATATTACAGCGTTTCAAAAATTATGTGCTAGCTTGTTGTGAAAGTGATATAATGTGGAGCCTCGGTTATTGGAGCCATCGTGGACCTAGATCACCTCGGAGAAAATGGAATTGAGGCACTCGTGAGATATGAAGATGTGTAAATGATTGGATAAGAAAAGGCATTGGAATTCAAGAATGAAAATACACGTGGAACTTGAGTATTTGGAGCAATAAAATAAAACTTTTCCCACCGCTAATCCCTTTCCTTCTATAACTGCCTTTTTTCCCTCTTTCTGTGATAGTTTTCGAGTTAAAGCTGCTGATTTCCAACATTCTCCGTTAGGGGCGCTACTATTAGTCAAAGATGATTCTCACTTTACTATGGGTATACATGACTTCATCAACCCTGGCTTTCTAGTTCGAAGGTAATTTCGCTGAATTCAGATCAGAATATATATATAGAAAAGTTGTAGATCATCAGTGGCCTAACGACATGAGGTGATGCCATGGCTGAGGAAAATGAATAGGAGAAAGAAGTTTATGATTTCTATCCTCAGCCTTTGATCTAAACAAGCATTATTTCAAAAATTGGTACACCAATGTTAGTTTTGGCAATGAATTTGCCACTGCTGGAGGTTTTTCCCCAGACGAAACTCAATTTTCCCTGAAAGTCCTGCAAAAAGGTAACCTATCCCCATACCCGATCTATGTGTGACTTCTACCTCAGTGGCTACCCATGCGCTCCAGATCGCTTTGACCAACAAAAGATGCCATGCTTCCCCTTTACGGTAAGTATTTGACTCATTGCTTTGGCTAGATATGCTGAACCAAGTCGGATTAAAACCACCACCACCAAAGTTGTTGTTTCAGCTTCAGAACTGGTACCATAAATATGCAAAATAAAATCTGGCGAGATTCCGAGGAAAAACAAGTGACTAGTTATCGATAATGAATATGCCTTTCCATTATTTCAGATAAATCCTTGAAACACGTAATTACTTATAATTTTGCTTGCAGCTCGTATGATTCTTACAACTCTATCCTGTTCATCAGTGGTGAGAAATCCAGTTAAGCACAGAAACCATGCAATCACTAGTGAAGAATGTTATCATATTTCACTTGTAGTTAAGCTGTGCACCCAATTATTTCTGCAGCATCAGAAAGGCTTAACTCTAAATTGTTACTAGTACACAAATGAACTCCCCCTTTGTTATAATACTTAGCAAGCACCTTTTAATCACATGTCCTGACAGTCACAAAACATAAGAATCGGAGACGTGGAAAGACGAGCTTAACTCGGGTCAGTCATCGATATATCTATTCCGCTCTATCGATATGATCAGCAGGGGGGAAGTGGGAAGCCTTATTAGTAGTGCACAAGTGCGACATGTAATGAGCCTAGCTTAGGAAGCATTAGATGCTGGGGCACACTGTTCGCCGACTTTGAGAGGATTAAGTTGGGGCGTGGGGCGGAGCACTGGTGGCGCCCCAGATGTATATGGTTACCAAAGCTGCTTTTCTACATCGGTTGTACACACGCAAAGGTGATAGTAGTGCTGTAGTTTTCTGAGAGTTGGGGCTTAGGTAGGTTCTGTTAATTTGCTCTTATTTCCGTTTGAATTTCTCACATTCGCTTTGTTCTGGTTGTCTAGTCAAGCGCCCTAAACCACCATATTGCATTAGGCGTCTTTATTTCGATGTCTTCACCAGTTTTAAATAACGTTTAATAAAACGAGTGAATCATTACTCCGGCTGTAACGTCACATTCCTTCAACTACAATCTACCTAAATCACCATTGTGCATGGAACATCTATATTTGAATGTCCTCAGCGATTAAAAATAATTTTAAATGAAGCAACCCTCCATTTGTAATGCCACAACCCACCAACTGCTGCTTAATCCTTTTGTAGCGACGTTCCCATGTATGTCATCATTTAGCATAACGACGTGAAATATATTCCAATATATCATAAAATATATTGGAATTTGATGGTATTTTTAACAAGAATCGCATAATTCATAAGTTAGTAAGTTAATAAAAAAATGAATATCTTAGTATATATGATTTCTCCAAGGAAGCCTAATCTTACATTAAATGTGAATTTCTGGAAGTAAGCCTTCATTTGATACCGATAGCAACACTTGCGAATTAAGCCCAAATATATCTAAATAAAACGAAAGCTATGCAACGAAGTGAATTGTTTTATGTATTAAACGCTATAATAAGGTAGGATAAATAGGGGAAACGAATGCGCGAAATAAGAAAGAAAGAAAAAACGTCTGATGAGATTAATCGGGTTTTTTTTTTTTCCTTTGAACTCTTTTCTTCACCTTATATGCCTCTACCATGCATTAATTTAATTATCATCTGAGTGCTGAAAAGAGTCTATTGCATTCTTGTACTACTTGTAATTTGTAATTAATATGAACAGCGATTATGAATGAATTATTATACGACAACTATTGAATTATTCTATTACTAGGGGCTATTCGTCTATCTTTGTTATTCGTTTTTCCTTTTTCTGAAATGTAACCACCGAGATTAGGCATTCTTGTTAACCAGCGTTGTTTTCTGTATGGTGTTCTGTTTAACAAAACTTTCATATTAACCCAGGGCCGCTGTGACTCGATTCGGGCCCTGGGCCAAAATACTGGCATACACACCCGGCCCCCCCCCCTTGCGTATTATGAATGTGATAACTAATCAGTGGACAAAGGTCTTTCTTCCGATTACACGGTCACGTCACGTGCTGTTGCAAAAATCGGACTTCTAGCCATCCACATTAATTTCGATTAAAACAATGAGAATACAGTAAAACTTCGATAAACTGTCACTCTTTTAACCGTCAGTTTCTGTTATCCGTCATCGTCTAAAAAGTAAGCTTATAGTATCACAGTAAATTTCTATACATTACTATTCTTTTAGTGAAGCTAATATTGATAGTTTTACAAAATTTAGTTTTAGTTTAGTTTAGTTATATTAACGTCCCGTTTTGAAGTAACACGAGGGCTATTTTGGGACGGACCTCATAATTTTGAACCTCATTCAGATGCTGAGGACGACACCTTAGCTGGCACCCCCTCTCCAAACTTCCGCACTTCACCAACGGGAGGACGTTCGGCCCTCTACGTATGATTTAACGTGCAGCAGGCCCAATACACGACGGATCTTCAATGTAATCGGGTTTCGAACTTGCAACCCTCCGGCCACAAAGCCGAGACCTTACCACTAGGCCACCGCGACCTTTTTATAAAATTAAATACAAATGTACGTATAATTCACTTTTAAAGGATTTTATTTTCATTCCAAGATAGCAGTGAAATCACGTTACTGTACTTACGTATTCAGATATTTCTTTTATCCGTCTATTCGGTGATCCGTCACAGCCCTGCTCCGGACGGTGACGGTTAATCGAAGTTTTACTGTATGTAAATTTCATATTCAGAGGAAATATAGTTCAACTTCTGCTGGGCCCCATTTGTCATGGATTAAAATAAAATATTCTTGAAAAAAGTAAGGCCCTTCTCTCTTGGCTAGCCTGTATTAACCACCTAGTATTTTCCAATAAAAATCCGCAGCAGCCGCCAGCTGTACAGGAATGGTAAAGTTCTAATCGTACAGCATGTTGCAGCATCTACAAATTAGCTCGCTTTCATTTTTGCCCGACCCCTAGTGCACCCTGGTGCTTGTTGCTGTCTCACGTCAGCTTGAATCCTTTCCCGATGCTGATAGACAGGTAATAACGAGGAACATTCGGGAAAAGTAATAGTTTTGGTTCGGACACACTTTCCGGCAATCACTGGATCCTATTCTTTTCATCTGTAGGCTAATGAAAAAGCGTCGCCTTATTTGGATATTATAGATCAGGAAAAGAGTTTTCTTCTCTGCGGGCCACTTTTTTATTCGCTATCTTGGATAAATTCCAGCGTATTTCTGGATACAAATATGTTCCTATAAAGGGAAGATACGTTGGTTGCCTTTTTTTGTAGGGTAACCCTTGCGAATCAGGTGTAATTTGTTTTAGTTAAGCGATGCTATACAATTCCGTTGCTGCTTTTTGGGTGTTTGTGATCGCCTAATCCTTCGGCATGATGTTCCTGAATCTTTCTAATTTGAATTGATGGTGGTATTTGTTGCATGTGGTGATCCGTGGATGCTTGTATCGCTGCTGTTGTAGAAAATATGTCTGCATTTTTGTGAACGGGTCTTATTTTGTAAACAGAATTGTCCGAAAAGATTAAAGTCGCGTTAAAATTTATTATGAGCTTGAAATCTTTATTTCAATTTAAGTTTTTTTAGGAAAGTTTCTAACTTACTTTGATATAAATGCCTAATTTACACTGCTAATCAATTATGACCAAGAAAAACCTTCAACTTGATGAACAATAGAAGATTTTTTTGGTAGTTGCTTAGGAACATGAATAACATCTTTCACTGACTGAATCGACAGCACTGCCTCGGTAAATGTTATTCAGATATTTTTTCATAAATTTTGATTTTATTCTTTCCTCATGGACATTTTTTTTTTATTTTGCTTTAAAAGAAAGATTATTTTTTGTATTCTGTGAAATATTTAGAATTCATGCAACTACTTAGATCCGCACTTTGTACCATCATTCTCATAGCCCCTGTTTCACAAGTTATTTGGCTATTGGGATCAATACTCATGACGTCACAGTCAGATGAGAAAAATAACTAGAATGCCATCTAATATCAAACCGCTTATTGTCATGCGTTACGCCCTGACGTCACTCTCATTTTTCTCCTGCAAGATACGGAATGGATTCCAAAATTAAACCGATCAGGCCTATTTGATGCTTGAATTGATTCCACTGTATTCTTATTAACTGAAGTAACAAAAATAACGGTATTTCTTTAGGAAAATTTGTTGCAGTAACATAAGAACAGTATTTCAACTTGATAATTATGAATTAACTGTTTTGATACTTATTGAAAAGCATGTGTGGCATTTTCTACCACATCATTCGATTTAGAAAATCTTAGTTTAATTACGAAGTTATTTAAGTTAAAATTTACACAACATAATATTTAATAACCAAAAATATTTATTTAAATTTCCTTATCGCTTATCTCATTATTGCTACATACTTATCAGCGATTCGGAAGTTTTATTCCATAGTTTATAAGCGTTAATTAGTATTATTGGAAAAGAATTCTTAGCATATTGAAGACTGAAACACTTCGAACTGCGATAAACTTTCAAAACCTCTTTCTTGAAGGAATATCCTTTCAGATACACCAGTTGGTCTCTCACGAAAGCCGTGATTTGCTAAGATGGATACTTCCAAGTTTTGCTTAACAGAAATGTTTTTAAAAGCGAAAGATTTTCTCAAGCACGGCATGCAAACTTTGATTCCTCTGTTAAACATTTTAATTCTTTACAACCTTGTTTCCATAAATTGATTTTTGATTTTAAGCCTTGTGAAAGCCTGTATGCTGTACTGATTGATATGTTAATAGAGTATGGAGACTTTTAGGTTTGTTACGATACTCAACAAAAAAGAAGCAAATTTATTAGCGAAATATAAAAAGTGTTGAACTTTTAAAGTCTCATTCTTATTTAAAGTTTCGCTTGTTTGTTTGTATGTAAAAACAATGCAATGCAGTTCGAAACTTTTTTTAACCGGAGTACCTTGTTAGGGTTATCCAACTTTACTTGGGCATAGATTAGAATGGCTCTTTTTATTCATTTTAGTCTCAGTGGCGTATCGAGGGATTGGCATGAGGGACCTTGATGTCGCGAGTGCATGGGGGGCCTTGATGTCCTGTCCCGAGTGCAAGAGGTCCAAGCTTCTCCTCACTGGCCCCTCCTTGACTTTACACCCAATCTGGGTAAATCGGGCCAGTTCAGGCATAAAAGAAAAGATACAATAATTTGCCAATTCTATGTGCCTACCGGTCTCCTTCATGCTGGAGTGTTCTCCTTCCTGAGGGTTAATTAATGCTTTAAAACAAAAGGATTGACCTGACTCTTGGATGGCGAATGAATGAAGTCTTATGGGATGTCACGGAGATAAAATATTACACCTTTTCTTTCATTTTTTAAAAGCGAAATGTTGCCAGAGACGAAAAAAGTACTTTCTCACAGGCGCCATTACCCCTCGCTACGCCACTATTTAGTCTCTTCCCTTTCTATTTATTTAAGAAAGAAATGTGGCCCCTTTGCAGTTTAGTGACAGTCTTGGATGAAATGCCATAGGATCAAGATCAGATTCGCTGTACGTATAGGCCTGATGCATCATAAATCCTGCTGGGGTCAGATGTCCTGTATATGAATTTATTTAAGAAAGAAATGTGGTCCCTTTACAGTCTAGTGACAGTCATGAATCTGTGGATGAAATGTCATAGGATCAATATCAGATTCGCTGTTCATATAGGCCTGATGTATGATAAATCTTGCTGGGATCAGATGTCCTGTATATGAAAGTTTAAAAAGATTTGTGTTTGTTTAGGTACCGGTCTCATAGTATGTCTTAAAATTAAAAATTCCATCCCATATTTCATTCTCGCGTAGCACCTTAAAGTAATGTTAATCGCACAAATTTGTGGCAGATTTCACAATATTAGTAGCGTTGAACTTTTCAAATCTTAAAACGTTTCAAACTTCAACACAATTCTGCATGAAACGTCTTTCTCATAACATACTTAATGAAAAGTGAACATTCTACGGTGGCGTATTGTCGTCTTCAGGACCAGAATGTCGCGGATTCGACATTCGATTCTACTGAAGATGAGCCTTGTACTCAAGATTGATACACGTTAATTCTGTCGTGATCAAACACCACAGGTGTGGTTCGAAATCTTGGAGTGTCTTGGCAGCTCAAGTATTGTCCTCGCCATCTCATCAAAATTACAGATCCATCCAAAATAGCCTCAGTGTAGCCTCAGAACGTGAACTAATCTAACGTAACTAAATGTAAACATCCCATTTGCCTTCGTGTAATGCGAAATTGTGAGATTTCTACATTATAAGTGTGAAAAATAGAATTTTTTTAAATCGAATATATTGGTTTTGCCACATAGATACTTGATATTGCTTATCAAAGTGAATATGCCCGGGGGCACCACGAGTATGTCGATAAGGAGCTGCTGTGTACAGAAGCAGGCTCTCGCTTCCCCTGAGGATACAGCAATGATGGTGTGGTTCTAATGACGGAATGTACCTCCTACGTTTGTTACATAGGCCGGCAATGTCGATTTTGTAATGGACCACAATACCCGTGTTATTATTGGTTGGTCTATCATCATTTTTGGTTGGTTATCAAAGTGAATGAATGATTCATTTTGAAATGAACTAATGATTCATTTTACACATGATTCATTTTGAAATGAACGATTGATTCATCTTACAAATGATTCATTTTGAAATGAACGAATGATTCATTTTGAAACTGAACATAAATAAATGTTTTAGATTATAAGCAGTTTTTGCCCATTTTAATTTAATCCTCTTCATTTATAATTCAATATACTTGAATTATTACTTTATCAAAATTTAGTGAGCTTGGAAATGTTGAACAGAAAAATACCCTGAAGAAAACGACATCTTCCACTCACACACATATTGAAAAAAAAATTCATTTTAACCTTTCCTCAGGTTAAGTGAAAAAGTACCTACGTTAATACGTAAAAAATTCAAATTTAATCATGGAACGATAAATGGAAGGACAACTTTAAAAAAACTTAAGGAATCCAAGAGCCTCAGATCCGTGATGAATGGATTCAAGAATGAATTACTACTCTAAATCGTTTTTCCTTTAATTAGGTCCATCTGTTTCAACAAAGAGACAGTCCTGGAGAGCGAAAAGTAAAAAATCAACATTTGACAAAAAAAAGGAAAGTTTGAGAGAGAGAAAAAAATGTGATGAAGTTAAAAGTTTCATTGATCACCGATTACATTAAGCTGGAAAAACATTTAGGGAAAAAATGGAGTTGGAATCGATGTGAAATTTTTAACTTGGAGCAGCTGATTTTAAAATCATAATGGGTTGGCTTGTTTGTTATGTAGTTGAATGTTAGTGCAGGTGCAAAAAAATATTAGATATACTTTATAGAGGAGATTTATAAACTGTGCATCACAACACCTAGTGGAGTTGCAAAAAAAATTATACGGTCACGAAAACTTTCAAGGCCGTCTTCAGACAGATTGCTCAACATTTGTAAGTATCAAATAATTCAGAATATCATCTTGATAGAAAAGAATTCATTGCAACCCAGTAAATAATTATTTCCTTTCGGTTAACATTATTTAATGCTTTATTTATTTACTTTCCAACTTTGTGATTGCAAAAAAATTCTTTTGGCGGAAATGACGACTTCGAAGGGATTTTTCCCCACGAGTCAGTAAAGCTAAATCAGTCATGCATTATAATATAACTAACTTTATTATTCAGTTTTATCCGCTGTAAATTCAGGCTCTTTCTGTATTTATTAAAATTAATTTTATTAATTCTGCTATTCATATTTATTTCAATACATAATATCTTCATTAATTTTTGCCTTATTTATACTCCGTCACAGTTTGTACTGTCCGACTGGACATACAAAGATATGCGTCACTATTTTAAGTTCTCTTAAATAAGACTATGATTTCTATTTAAGAATTGGCCATTTCCTTTGCTTAATTAAATATCTTAAGAAACAATTACTTTTTAAAGTTGAAAATTGCGCAGTTGACCAAAAAATGGACTCCAGAATGGCATGTGCAAATTCCATGTCATAACCGTTTCGTAGGAGTTTTTGTGGTAGACAGACTCATGTATTTTTTGTTTTGTACTATAGATATGCTATAGGACTTTCATTTTATGAATCACTGATTTACGAATTTATCCGGTGTGCTCTACGAATTAATTGGTGTTTCTGTGGAACTAATTTTAACTATCCTCATATTCCAAAATATAAACTTTTTCATAATTTTCTGTTCATTTAATAGTAAAACTTAGTAACAAATTATTGTCATATATTTTTTTCTAATTTAAACATAAATGGCCTTCTATATAACTTGCTCATTTAAAAGGTATTTTACTATTTCCTAATAATAGAAATTTATTTAATTTTGTTAAAATTTGGAGAAATTTTTCTTGCAATGTGCTGTGATTAACTACAGTGATTTGATTCCGAATCACATTTTAACATTTATTAACTACTGCTGTCTAAAACTTCTGTAAATATTTAACATGCCGTTTTAGTTTGAAGAATTGAAAGGAAAATTGTAGTACCGATCATTTAAGTTACAAAATCATACCACGTTACTATAAACATCTATATTACGCATATCATAAATTATCACTACATATATCTTACTAAATAGTCATATACTAATTTGGCTATGCTGATTACTTGGGATTAATAATTACCAGGGTGGTATCAGAATTTCCTATGTTTGTGGAATGTATTAATATCTTTTAATGGCTTTTGAATTTTTGTTCTTAACATCAAGTGTTATATTTAAAATTAAACTAATTTTAAAACCTACAATTTAACTTTATTCATAAACATTTAGAATTTCTATGCTTTCTATAATTCTTGAAATTGATTTTGGGGATTTTTCTCTCGGTTTACATCTGCTAATTCTTTCAAAGTTGTGTATTTGAATTTTTTCAGAGACAATATCTTCCTTTCTCTGAATTTTTCAATATATATCTTAATGGTAATTTCTAATCTTAAAATCCGAAATAATGTTTCATTTTTTCTCAAGTGCCTCTTTAGGATTTTTCCAGTACATGATCTTTCCAACTTTAAAGATTTATATCTTGAAGTGATCAAAATGGTTTACTATGAATAATATTAAATCTCATTTAAATTGGAAAAACATGTCTTAAACATGAAACCAAGTATACCAGAAAAACACTTAACCTAAACGAGTGGTTAAAAACTGTTTTTAATCAAACTCACTTTTAACATTTTCTCTGCTTCAATCCAACTCAATTTTTAACATTCTTTTTTTATTTTTTCATTTCTTGTTCCGTTTTATTTCATCTTCAACTAGAGATTAAATGGACAGCTTTTATTGGTTGGTCTTAGTGCCTGGTCAGGTATTGATTACTAAGCGTTGCTTGGCAACACGCTTCCCGTTTTCTGGAAAATTCTCAATCCTTACGCTTCTTATTTATCCATTTTTTTAGTTTTTATTTTCAATTCATGAAACGATCTCATTCTACTCCCGTTTTTTTATTTACTGTTTTTTTCTGTATTTATTTATTATCATTCTTTGTATTGGTGCGTTTTCTTTTGACATTAACTTCCGAATCGTGTGAAATAAATACCGAAAAAAAGGAAGGGACTAGATCTCCTATTTCAAGTGTTCTGTTTGTTAATCTTTGCAGCACGGAAGAAGTTTTTGATTATTATTGTTAGTGATCTCGCCAAAGCTCGCCGGTTCTTTCCAGTTCTCGATTTTTTTTCCTCCCACATTTAGAACAAAAAAAAAGAGCAAGGCTTTTCCTCCTCTTTTTATTGTATTTCACTTGAAATGTTATGAAAAATGCTCTATACGTTGTGCTTTCTATGTCTTGTTTACGTTTCCATGGGTATTCTATCCACTTGAATGAGTGAAAAAAAATAACTGAAAGAACGAACGGTAGTTTTCTAGAACTTGGTCATTCATCGCTTCTACCTTTTTTCCACTAAAAAAATATATTGGTTCAGTATCCTGCCTTTATAATTAATTTGTAAAAATATAAAACAGTATTCGCAATATTTTGCTCCCTCCCCCCCAAAGAAAAAATAACGATCTAGGAATAAATCATAGCTTGGCGATTTTGTTTCATTTTTATCTCCATCGAAATACCAATACTTTCGACTAACTATTTTTTAAAAATATCACCTGAGCTTCAAAGTTATTTTCTTCCTCTTCTATTGACATACATAATTTCCAAGCATTGTCCTGTGCTTTTACCTTGAGTACTCAGTAATGATATGTTTGCGATTACGTATTGAATGCGAATGATACTTAAATATAAAAAAGATTAGTCATTTTATTTCGCCTCTTCAACTTTTAAAAATGTTGCGCTAATTCTGTACCTCGGAGGTAAACTATCTTAAGTCCAATTTTGCTGATTTTGATGTTTTTATCGTATTTGCATTATCCCAACCGCATCTTTGGATGGAAAAAGTGCCGTAGCTGTAGGTCGAAATGAACAAGAGATAACCGTTCGCAAAAAAAAAAAAAAATGTGCATTGCAATGCATTGAACCTTGGAACTTCTATGGCTCTCCTGTAAAATGTTAAAATTGTTAGTTAAAATACTTTACCTCTGATATAAAGGCTTAATGTATTCAAATTTGTCTTAACATCCATTGAACAAGAAACCATTTAAATATGTAGGGCACGATTGCCTTTTGTATAAAGTTGCCCTTTCTTGAACATCTTCCGCTAAGAGTTTCCTTGTAAAAACAGACATCACTCTTTGAACTCTTTACACTGATGCACAGCAGTCGTTCCTTGTGCCCTTCCAATAAATTTCCATTTCACCCACGCTGTGTACAGCTTAAAGAAAAAAATGCTAATGCCATGAATTAAAACTGCATTCAATCATAATCACTTCCCAGAAGGAGTCTATACCACAGAAAAAGAAAGAAAGAATGATATAGTTCTGTCACAGTCAGCTATTGAGTTGTGTGGTAACAGCTAATCCCCAGTATAAGACTGCACTTGTGTCAACTGACCTTGCACCATCGTTGTCTTTTTCTTTTCTGTTGGTGTTGCTTGCTGTAGAATTCGGCCCTTCCTCGTGATTGACAATAGGGTTATTGTACTCGCCACTGCGGCTGAAACCCTTGAAATTAAATATCTAAAAACACTCTTCTCTTCGAAGTGCAAAAAGCAGGAAATAATATGATATTCCCGTTATTTTATCAAGCTGTACGTGGAATGAAAATATTACATCGAATCTCTTTGTGTGGTACATTGTACTGACGATTCCAATCCACGCGGTGGTTTCGAGCAGAAAAAGAGCAGACAAAACACGACTTTTAATTTCTTTTTGGAACACCATAAGATTTATGGTAAACAGTTCAGTTGAGCATGATTGCTATTTGCAAAAACTACTTATTCAGTTCTTGATGCTCTTATATTATATATGGTGAAATGTGCTATTGTTTAACTGTTTTGTTTGCTTCAAGAGAATATTTTTGAAAGAAAATCATTCTCAGAATGAACCACCATTCAACAGAAAACTGAAACTGATTCGAGCTGTTAGCTGCCCTTATAGAAGCAGGCAACATAATAATGAAGTAAAATAGTTATCACCACATTCTTCAGTTGTTGAATACCAAAAAACTGATTTTAGACTACATTGCCATATGTTGTCGAAGTCTAGTAACTCAATATACTATCTAGTTGTAAAATAATTCTTTTAATTAGACTTAACACAATTGAAAATTTTAGTTCTTTGGATTGTCAAGTCGCTTTCCTTTCGGGAGTAACAATCTCCGGAATTTCTGGATCATCAAGTCCATATAATCCACTAAACCCCACCACAACTATCTTGTTCCTAAGTTACACTACAAACGTATTGCTACGATCTGGATTGTAGAATTATTTCAAAAATATATTCATCATTACTATTCTGTAGCATGCATAATCTGTAGCAAGTTTTCTTAATATACATTATATATTATGAAAACAACAATCTTAGATTTTGATAAATAAATTGTAGTTAGTATTTTCACTATGAAAATGGGGGAAACTAAAGAAGAGGAACACCACATGGAAAAGTAACAATACTTTACTGAATACTATATAAACTATATTTTGATACAAAATTAAAACATATAAAAAGAAAGGACTTATTCATGTACATTTACATTGACTAGAAAAACCATTTTTTGGTATTAATGTTGGTATTACATGAAAAATACAGGCTAAAAAATCCACGTTCTGTTCCACAAAGAAGAATAATGCTGTGTTGAAAACAAAATCATGCAATCGTAGAATGCTTCCTGTGTGCGCTCTATCTTATTAAAACACGATCTTACTGCGACATTAGGTTTAAATTAAAGTTTCATGAAATCTATATATCGTCGCATTTTCATACTTAAGTTTTACCTTTGCCATTAAACTTAATGATTTCCCCATTGATCTAAGCTCTTTGTCTGCCAGTTTTTGTTACCATTTTGTACTAGTTGAAACCTCCTTAAACAATGCAATTTTCTTTAAGTCTTGTTTGCTTCAGAAACATTTCAGGTAAATGAATTTATTTCATAATTAACTTACATTCATTTAGAAAACTTACGACGTAAACTGTTTTTGTCAAATTCAAATAGATTTTTTTATTATCTATTTCCTAAGTTTTATTCCAGAATTACTTTTTTTTTAAATTTTGTACTATATTTTGATATTCACCTTTCAAATATATAAAATGTAATAAATGAAATCATATATTATTTATTTTCCCTTTTAAACATTAAGTCTGAATTTCGATAATTACTAATTTCTGCTTTTAATTGATCTATAACTAAAATTAAATCTGACTATTATTGCAATAAATTTCATTTAAATTTTCGAAACTTATTTTCTTTTGAATAAATAATGTAGTACGATATTTTTGTACTTCAATTCTTCGCCTTCCCCAACTGTTACTCAATGATTTTTTTTAAATAGTGCCATTCTTTTTTCTCCTTCTAAAGGTGTGTGTGTGTGTGTGCAAAGGTTCATGTTTTACTAAAAATGTAGAAAAATATAAATTTTTATTTTTGTTTACTGCATTCCGAGACTTAAAACCGCCACTAAGATGCGAAACCTTACCAATGCCAGTTTATTTGATGAAGTAGTAATTACATCAGCAGTAATTTTGCAAATGTGCATTGAATTGTAAACTCATTGTGATAATTTCACGAATTCTGTTTTGAATATTAATGTTTTAAAAAGTGTTAGCTATTTTTTACTTCATTATCGAATACAATCAGTTTGATGCTTTACTTTTGACAAAATAAATTAAATTAATAAACGTTCGCCATCAATATAGCGAAAACACTTTTATTCCTAACTACCCTAGTACCGTAAAAAAATTGTGGGCTTGTATTTAGGTAACAAAATTCATTTTCTACTCAACATCAAAACCAAAATCATTCTTCAAACAAAACTCACATGAAAATTGTATCGATAACAAAAAAAAATTCTCGGTTCTTCTGTGTACCATGACTTTGACAGAACAAGTGTTTTCCGTCAAACTCAACTTGTGAGCTTGACACCATGTTCTCCTCCACTATTTCTTCCTGACACCACTGGAAAATGAATAATCTGAAATGTGATACTTACTTCAAACAGTTGCACGGAACCAGCATTTACTCAGTAATTTATCTTTCTTTTTTTCTGAAAAAAAAACCCGTGTATATGCTTTCTTGTAAAGCTATGCAATTCTTTAAAACATTTGTGTAGGAAAAACGGAACAAAACATCATTTCCGCTACTTCAACTCAGCTTTGACTACTCTCGGCAAGTCTAAATTTTGTTTTTGTTTATTTATTCACAGCGACCGGAAGTTGTCAGTTATCTTTGTTTACACCGTCTTAAAAGTGTTTGGCCTATGATGTAGCTCTTGCCCTGCTTTATGACGCGATGTTTAATGAAAACAAACTGCCGCAATAAAAACATTATTTTTCCACTTATCAGAAAACGACTCATCATGAAACGTTATATGTTAGTGGCTGTCTTGTGCTCTGATTACATAAAAATAAATTTGTAATTGCGCATGTCGTATTTCTTTTGCAAAAAGCCATTTCCAATGAAATGCCGTCGCATATCTTGTTGGTTTCGATATTTTTATGAATTTCTTGAAAATAATTTATGACATATTTCGTGATCATAGAAGCATTCTTACGCCAAATGGTGCAATGTATCAGTGACATTGCTATAGTTTATGGAATGATTACCGTGCGAACTTTTTTTCCGACTCATATTTTTCTCGTTTGTTGAGAGGATCTATCATAGAAAGTTTATGTGTTTGCTGACCTTTCCCCTATGTGTTTATTTTGCTGATTCATAGCAGAAATGTTGACTTCTGTTTTACAGAATTCAGTTTTAAGCAGTTGTTTCTTTTTCACTCGTTTCATTATGTAGGCATAGTAATGACTTGAGTTTTATTTTACTTTCTATACTCCTTTTTGAGATTTTGAACCCGTTTGATTACATATGATGATATTAACTTAACTGAAGATAACTAACAATAGTACTTAATTATTTTAAAAATTATTTAAAGTTTGTTTTAAAAGTTAATGTCCCTTTTTTAAATTGATTTTTTAATAATATAGATTGGCCTGGTTTTTTCCCTGGAGTTAATTTTATCTCAAATATTACTTTTCATTCACTTGTGTTGATTATTGAAATTCAAACTGAATTTATTAACTTTTGAAAGTAAAACTTTTAACTTCATTATTCTTACTTAACTTGATATATCATATTTTTTGTTAATTATTTTATATTCTCTATAAGTTTTAGGAAAACATTCGAATTTCATTGCAACTGTTTTATTAAATTGGTGACCTCATCATCTTTTGAATACATAAACTTATTCTGTGAAATTATTTTCAAAATCATATTGAAGGCAATAAAATTAATTGATAGTTTATTTAAATGCATTTTTTTCATGTTCAGCCTAATCCTATTAATACAAGGAATTCGTCAATCTCTTTTGGCATATCAGTATTCCTATACATACCATATTCTGTAGATCCACATTAATATGTTAAACAAATCAAACTATTAATGTATTTTTGGTAATTCGAGTTATATGAAATAAAGTAATATTAATACATCAAAAGAGATGGGTGAATTCCTTGTTGGGTAAACAAATGGTACCATATATGTTTGACAGCTAAGTGTTTGAATAGTACATATTTTGTGCATCCTCGCAAATATAAGTGGTGTAACACAAACTGGCAATATAATTTTGATGATTTTAATTCTAATAAAAATAAGCCTACATAGCATGATAAATTAACAGTTCCATCCAAAGGATCGGGGTCTTCCGTTCTATGCGCTTGAAACCATATAGCCAACCATAAGCAAGCATTGCGTTCTCTTAACCAGACGTTCGCATCGACTGCCGCCAA
This sequence comes from Araneus ventricosus, assembly GCA_013235015.1. Taxonomy (NCBI): domain Eukaryota; kingdom Metazoa; phylum Arthropoda; class Arachnida; order Araneae; family Araneidae; genus Araneus; species Araneus ventricosus. The sequence goes on from BGPR01000023.1 coordinate 2,500,542, forward strand.
CATTTTCAAGGTCTCCACTATCTACGAACCTTTTCATTATCTGAATTCGACATAAATATAAAATGAAAAGCCCTATCCACCATTAGATCTATCATATCTTCACCCACCATTACATCAAAACTTAACTGCTTCCGTTTAGCCCTTTAAACATTTCAAACGAATCCCTTTGGAAAGGGTTGTACGACCACAACAAAACCCTGAGCACTGCTATCACCGGAGCGTAACAAAAATCCTTGCTGCTGTGCTATCGATTACGGGTCACTTATTTATATTACTGCCCATGAAAGTTTCTCCGGCAATCTCCCCTACGTGACCGGACTAGTAATCCGGCCAGCCGGACGGCAATCTTCAGGCAGGGCACATTCGGCCCTCTAAATAGATGTGCTGCCGATTCGCGCCGTTCTTTCCTTAATTGAAAACAGCGCAGGAAAGGAACATAAAAGCTGCTACATGTTTCCACTGTGTGTGCAAAGATCTGATTTACTAATCCGGGTCCGGCTGAAATGGACCTTGTTTTATGGCGGCCCAGCTTAACTTAACGAGGAAATTATTTATCTTTTAAAAAATTTATATTGCCCTGCTCTGATTTTCAAAGTTTAATTGTCGTGTGGGTTCTGCGGTCTGAGAATTGTGTCTTTCGTTGGTGTTTGTGGAATTGAATCTTAATTCCCTTTTAGTAACCTGGTATTTATTTCCTATTGTAATTTTGTTTGGGATAAAGATCAACGGATTTAGGTTGAAAGTAGACATTGTGTTCGATGGATCTGAAATAAAAATACAAAACATGCGCTGACAAAGTGTCGTGTGATAAAATGTATATTGAAATGCTCACCTGTTGATGGTTTATAAACTGAGCATCATATTGGATTAAAGTCTTTTTCAACAAATATTTTTATAATGATATATTTATAAGCTATAAAAGTTGCCAAATAGCACGTTTCTTGCATAATTTATATAGCGACACATTAGTATAGTTGTTCTGTTGGAATCTGTAAGTAAACATTTTAAAATTATTTGGCTAGGAATGGGAGTTTATAATAGATTTTGAAAGCTTTTTCACCCTTGTATCAAATTTGTTTCCTATTTTTGGATGGGGAAAAATGGGGAATTATTTATTTGCATTCGGGGAAAATCATGATAATTTCATTTCATTCCAGAAAACCCTAATGTCAAGCATACACATAGCACAGTCATGGGTTTCTTCGTTTAATATTTCTATTTTAATATGAATAACTATTAATGTCACTATTACAATTACTTTTATCTTATCGTTGGTTTATTTTTAAGTTAATTTTTTTTAATTATAATAATTAGCAATCTGGTAATATAAAAAAACTAAGAAGCAAATGATTGTCATGCCTTTAATCATGCAATCTCATTCTAAAGGGGAAAATGGAGATTCGAGTTCTCTGGTCCAGGTGCTGACCAAAAGGAGCCCCTTCCCCGTCTATTGGCTAATGTTCTTTGAAGATTACAAGAATGATGTGAAACAGTGTCATACCTTTATATTCAGATTCAAGATTTGGGTTTTTTTAAAATGAAGGCTTATTTTGATGGTGGTTATTTTTGCTATGAATAACAGAAAAGGCTCTAATAATTAATTATCCTGCATATAGGGGACCTATAATATCCTCATGGAAACCTTCTAATAAATGGTTCATTAAATTATATGGTTACTGTTTTGCATTGCATTTCGGAAATCTTATCCAGAGTTTAAAGCTTTAAAAAAATTTCAAGCTTTAAACATTTAAAAAAAATCTTATTTGTGCTTTAAATAATTTTAAACAGTTTCAAATTCTGGCAGTCTTTTCTTTCTCTCCACTGGCAGAATTGCTCATTACTATTACTTTGTCTAAATTTTATTTAACGAAAAATATTTACACTTACAATTTTATAGTGAAAAAAATGTGCTTCTTAAATTCAAACAGCCTCCGTTAAATACACACTTAGATCATCGAGGCCGAAGGATAAAATTAAATAAGAATTTTCATCAACGAGCGAAACGTTTCAATATCGCCTCTCCGTCCTTGTTTACAAATGGACTTTTACCTCCTTAAGAGCAAATGCTGTAAATGAAGAAGATCGAGTAAAAGAAGAAGATCTTCTCATTAAAAACGGCCGATCTTCTTACTTATCCCCCAATCTGTGTTTCTGAGTGAACTGATTAGTTTGTGTTCCCCCTCCAAGATAGCGTTTCATTTCCGTATCTCTCTATCGCTGAACCGAAATTTTTACAGTGCTATGCCTCGCAAATAAATGACTGCAGTTCAAGCGGGGTGGATTTTTTTGTAGCGATAATCTTAGGTAAATAAAAAGCGAAGAGAAGGAAATGAAATAATAAAAAAAGAATATATCCATGACAATCTTCGGCACTTTAAAGAAACCTCTTCAAAACACTTGCCTCTTAAAACAGAACCTTTTCCTTTCTTGTTTTGTTGGAAAATCCTCCTCCCTTAAGCCTTTAGACAAACAAATCCAGTCGAGTTTTGGTTGAGGCTAGATCTCTTAATTAAAGCTACCATCATTGTTTAATTCGAACTAATTAAATATAACTGCACGTTTCCTGACTTTGTCTTATCAGTTGGAGAGTTTGTCTTCTTAAAATTGTTAACAGGCGAACGCTTCGTGGAAATTTATCTTGGCTCTTTTTTTTTTCCTTTTTCTTTTTCTGTCTTTCTGGATATCTTGGGTGTCTTTGTTTTGCATTTCATCAAGCTGTATTTGGTTTTGGAATAAAAATTTGATCTCTTTTATGGGTTTCCGGGGAGAGTTTACTGCAGTGCTGTGCATAAATGGCCCAGGAAGCTAGCAAACACGCAAAAATCACAGTTGTAATCTTTAATTGCTTCGGAAAGGAAGTGAGCAAAAAAATTGTGTCTGATAACGATTATCTTGGCAAAATAAGCATTCAAAACTTGTTTACAGACATGGCAATTAATAAGATGGAAAGTGATTACTTTTCTTTGTAGGAGTATTCATTAAGAAGTCTGTAAACAACTTTTAAGGATTTTTCTGACTCTTTCCGGAGATATAAAACCCCTCTGGTTTGTAAATGTCAACAGCTCTATTTTTCTATTATATCTTGAATGTTAATTGAAGTTATAGGGAGTACCAGTTTCGTTAAGTTTTGTGTAAAACCAATTACATCCAAAGTCATTTTAGCTTATTAACTGTTAACCGCAGCTGGGCGTTTTTAAACTTCTGAATATTTAATGGAAAAACACAAGACTTCCTTAATCAAATTTGTATAAAAAATTACGAATTTCATCTATATATTATGCTCATAGTGTTGCACATTCAATGATAATAAAAAAATAATATTAATCAGTTCAAGCCTGTAAAACACTTTCGTGTCCTTGTTGATATGTCGATATTGAGAATATGATATATTTTCCTTTGTGCAGCTTACACAGGGAAGCTCATAAATTCATGGACCCATTTCAACTATTAATAAAAATAACTAATAATGTTGCAACTGCGTTTTTTTCAATGAGAGCACAAATAAATTTTTTTCAGATAAGTAGTTACCATTACTGTGTTCTAAATTTGCTACAGCGAGAGATTTCCATACGCAATGGCTATCGATCAGCAGAAGCCGATGCTCGTTTTCTGGTTTCTTTTTTTAGTTCTTCTTGAATCTCTAGAGAACTATTCAGTTTTGGAACTACAATTAATTTAACAAATTAAAGAGCGTAAAATTTCCTACAAATATATGCTTTTGTTTTTCTTCTAGCTTTAATGGTTTCTCAGATAATGGCTCTCAAATGTTGAAAATGTCCAATAATTTACGACCACCTAGACCGTCGTAAGGGTGCGTTTCTTATCTGAAAAAAACTTTTTAAAATGCACTCTCGTTTGAAAAAAAAACGCAGTTGTTACGTTATTAGTTTTTTTATTTTTTTGAAGTGGGTCTAATAATTTATGACCACCCTGTATATAGATACACATTTTATATTGAACACAAAGAAATGTATTAAATTCATTTCAATCATGTATGTTCACCTTATTTCTGTTATCACGGAATTCATCATTCAGTTGCGATTTGCTTTATTATCAATTTCAAATGCTTATTGCTGTTGTTTACTAGAAATGAACCCTTGAATATGAAAGATGTATTATATCTAAGCGTTTCTCCCCTGATATTTATATTACTGATACAATTTTATAAAATTTTCATTCGTGATATCATTTGCACATTTTAGGATGAATTACGAGTAGTTCTGAATCGAATGAAACTGCAGCAAATATCCAATTGCAAATGAAGCTTAAACTACTCTATTTAGTTGAAAAAGTTATTGATTAAGCCTAAATATTAGCATTTTAAAATTATGGACTTGAAAGTGATAATTAAACAAAAAAACTTTCTGCCTATCTTTGGATTCCATTCATATTCAATTCTGTCTGATGTATTTATAATACATATTATGTGAATTAGATAATTTTATGTATTGTTAGGATTTAAATAATTCATTCATACCGCGTTGTTAACTCTTTATTGTTGTTTTAACTTTTTATTTTGTGATTATTAAGTTCGAATTTCCATTTCTTTCCAGAGTCCAAAATGTGGAGGACGATAGGTTACAGGAGGTGGTTTTCTTGGAGAATTTCAAAGTTACCTCGGCTCCATATAATGACAATCCTATTTATTTCTACTGTGTTCCTGGAAGAATGCATACCAAAAGTCATCGCTCAAAACACACCAGCCTCACGATCTAGTAAGTTTATCGTCATTTTGTGTGTTGTTTACAAATACAAATTTTATTTTTGTTTTGCATGACATTTTATAAATTACGTCAGCATGAAAGTTCATTTCAGCAATACCTGAGATAATCTTTTTTAAATATATGTCGTCTGGTAAGGAGACTTACATTCCTCCACCGACTCCATTTTCACAGAAAAAAACTCGCTGCACCATTTCCCCTTTAAGTTTACATGCACGTACGAAAATTAAAATACACAATGAAGCAAAAATAAAATGGACAGGGGAGAATTTAGTTAAAAATAACTGCTTGATAAATTTAATTGAAAAGTTTTAGGATGTTGTTCTTAACTAGTTTTGTTTCTTGTGAGCTTATCTGAAACAAACGCTGTCTTTTTTTACGCAGTCTTGAAGTTTCACCTATAATTTAATATTACACTGGTTTCGCATGTGCATCTGTCTTGTTATTCTTAACTCAAACATTATCAATTGCAAAAGATAATTTTGAAGCTAAAAGTTAATCAATTTTGGAAATTCTTTGTAATTTTAATTACCCATTATGCCATCTCTTATACCCTTTTCATCTATGTATTTGAATGTATAATGCCATATTGTGAGAACTATGCTTGCTACTCAAATCCCAGACTGTATTTCCTTTTACGCAAAATATACCGTTTTTAAAGGTCAGACTTGTCAGAAGGAACACTTCAAATCTTAATATAAATAAAAGTCATTGTGGGTATGTGGGTGGGTATGTATGTGGCTATGTTCCACATCTCCTCCTAAACCAATGGACGGTTTTCAACCAAATTTTGTACACTTATTATTTAAGAGAAGGGGAAGACACTTATGAACTTTTCCAAGTCCCAAAGTTAATTAAACAGTCAGTTAATTAGAAAATAACCGAAATCGTTTTTCCGCCGTAACTTCGGAGCAAACTGTCCGACAAAAAATATTTTTATACCATCTTAAAGTTCAAATTTTTACCTTTTCAATGATACTAATTTTATTTCTCTGACATTTTCCCTTCGATTGTTATTAATTTTTAAAAGTTCCAAAACTTTAAAATGCGTGCAGACGATTTTGAAATAACGAATATTTATAGCTACTCCGTTGCTAGGCAACGGTTAGACTTTGAACTAATTCACCTTTATTTCCAGCTTGGCGCTTGATACAGTTGCCAAATAGATTTGGCGATTGCTTAAATCGGAAGGTTACCGGAAAACGGTCTATGAATCCAAAATAAACAAACCAGGATCGTCCATTGACGTATATGATATGGTTGTCAGAGTTTTTATAATAGGAAGGTATATTTTGTCTTATGTATTCTTTTAAACAGTAGAAGCAGATGACATATAGCATGGTGGATGATATATTCCAAAGAGCAGATGATACCATTGAGTACAATGATGTAATTTACAGTAACAGAGAATTAAATTAGTCGTCCAATTATGTATTATCAACCGTCAGAACTTTTGACTTCCCCTTTCTATATATAACGAAACATTTACATTCGTAAATTTAAAAAAAGTAGCAATTCAAATTCTTCGCGCACGAAGTCGCGGGTAACAGCTAGTAACATATAAATGTTTAGAAAATTAAAATCAATAAATGTAAAATTTAAACCATATGATAACCGTTTGATAATCGGATTTTTTTTCCCGCAAACGTGAGTGAAATAGTTTTGCCCTGCCGTAGTTTTTTAAATGCTGTGATCTCTTTATCTTGATGCAGTAATGGATTCGGACTTTATGAAACTTAAAGAAAACAAATTTAAAAAAATGAAAGGAAACATTAGAATTACTTTATTCAAAAAGTTAACTGGGATCTGTATATTTTCGTGCTGTAGACCATTAAATCAAAACATACTGGCATACATATGATGCAAAAACATTCCGAGTTATTCAAAGTTTTAATAAATCACGATATTTACATGGAAAAAGGGCGAGTGTTTTATTTTAAAATCCACAATTCAGTTCAAGAAAATAAAAGGAATGCCAAATGTACCTTTTTATTTGCTTATTTTTTCATTTATATGCTTCTTCGAATTACAGTGGGAACAAAAAGAAATCAATAAAATAATCAGTAAAAGACTGTTTCTTACGGTTTCCAGTGAAAACCCTTTACCTTTCAGTTCCGATCACTAGTAATTTTCTGGGCAGATTGAAGAGAAATTGGTTTCGGTAGAATGGCAACAGCTCTTCGAACAGGTTGTTCAATTTGAATTGTTGAATAAGAGAAATAAGTGCAATTTGAACTAGTGTGTTTACCGCTTATTCTATCTGCAACTCTAGCGTTTGAAAGAACTCGTTATTTGAAGGCTGAAACAGTAACATAATTTCATTTCTTGTATTCTTTTTCTGTTTGGTTCATTTAATTTTAATTCGACGATTTCAAGTTCTGTTTTCCATTATGTGATTCGTATGATTTAGCTATGTTTACAAAAATTATTATCCAATACCTGATTGGTATTTGCATGACCAATGGAATAAATATTTCCTCTTTATCCCATATTTTTTCTGGTGTCAAAATATAGAAAATTACTTGATTCTGAATTATTTTTGAAGTTTGGAGAAATTTGATCCATTTTCTATACCCTAATTTTGAAATCAAATCACTTTAACTAATAACTATACCATTTAAAATTATTCGTTTGATTCAGTAACAAGTTGATTCATTTCACTTGAAACAGTAAAATAATTTCACTTCTTGTATTCTTTCCAGCTTTGTTCATTTCATTATAATTCAACATTTTCAAGTTCTGTTTTCCATTATGGGATTCCTATGATTTAGTTCTGATTACAAAAAATATTATCCAATACATTATTTGTTTAAACTTGTCAATAGAATAAATAATTCCTGATTATTCCATATTTTTCAATATCAAAATACAGAAAATTACTTGATTCTGAATTATTTTTGATGTTTTTAGAAATTTGACCCATTTTTTATTCCCTTTTCTGGAAACCGAATCATTTTAACTAATTAATAACTATACCATTTAAAATTATTTACTTGATTCTGAAAGAAATAATATAAAATTTTATTTAAATTGTCGAAAATGTTTCTTTAAAATAGCTTTAATCCAACATTGTACAGTGATCCACATTTGCGTTTCAGTTGTTTTCAATTAATTTGACTAATTTTATAATTAATTACTAAATAACTTAATTGTGTTGCATTTGTTACTTGATGTAGATAAGTGTTTTAGTAAACTCATTTTAATTAAACAATGACATTTTGTAATTAATTTTAATTAAAAAATTAAAATGGATGGGAGATGGAAATATCTAGAATGGACTATATTGAATTTATCTTTTGATAGGATGGCATCTGCAAGTGAAAAACATAAATCATTTCAGAATTTGAAAATTTTAGTTGAAAATTTTAAAACGCCATAAAATTTTGAAATTCTTAGAATATCACATTAGAGCTGCATAAATTTTGAAAAGAATAATACCGAAGACATATATATAGAATTTAAATGAGCGCTGTCTAGTATATTTCTTAAAACCGTTACGATTTCGGCATATCTTTTGATAGAGAGAGAGCAGACATTCACTAATTTAAACAGAAAAAAGATATCCTTTATTAGTATCAAAAACATTTTCGGGTGAAGTATCCACGTAATGAATATTTAATTAAAATTAAGTTTTGTTTATTTAAATTAATCATTTCCAATCTTTACTTCGTATCTTAGATTTGAAGTAATTTTCCGACTAACCAAAAGGAACGTCAGACATTTTGATGAGGATGGTATGTTAATTTTATTATGAAACGTCTGGATTTTCATTTCCATAAACCTTTATTAAGCTAAAATTTTTCCAATTATCAAAACTATCTCAATAATAACTGGTAACTATCATACCGCTATCATCTGCTGTGAATCACTATGAACTTCACGTATCATTCTCGAAGTGCATTAGTGAACTCATCGTGAAAGTCAATTTAATTTACAATCGCTTCTCGAACTGTAGTCATAAAACTCGACTCAGAGCCAGAACTTTTATACCAATCCCAAGGAACTGGGAAGAATTAAAATTTAATCTTTTCCTAGCCTTGCTTTAGTGCTTTGAAATCGGTTTCTTTCTCAGACAGTTCTCCTTTTACTAGAAGAATGCCCAAATTCCAGTTCAATTAACTTATCTGAAATTATAATCGCAATCCACTTAAGTTTGGAACAGTTTAGCTGGCCATTTAAAGCACTTCTGCTCCATTCTCCCAACTGCCCGATTTTTAAGTAATAATAACACTGCAAATTTGCGCCTCCCCCCCCCCGTAAAACGTGTTTATTTTAAATCGCTTTCTCTCTTTTCCCAACTCTAAAAGACCCCATAAAAAGAAAATAGGATTGAATCTGAAAACGCGCCAAAGAGAATGAAAATTCGGCTCCTGAACAGTCAGTAATGTGTCATCTAACTTTGTATCGTATCAAAAACTAATTAAAAGTTAGCTCATAACTCTTTAGCAAAGTAGATATGCTCTATTCAGACTCGAACGGATTTTCTTTTTTTGCCCACGAGAAATTTTATTAATTAATGGAAATTCATCTTCTTTTCCCTACTTCCGTTGGAGATAGGAGTCAGACACCGACTCTGTCAGCCGGATGAAAAGACTGCGGCACCCTTTACTGACTGGTTAAATCCGGGGATCCTAGTGCAAATTAAATTTTGTTCTTCCGATATTGAACTGACCGACGTGGGACCGTGCCGAACCAAGATTTATTACCATCCAGTTTTTATGCTCGGTTTGTGTTGTTGCGGATTATTGAATTTCCGTCTGTCGTACGTTTCTAATTCATAATCCTGGTGTCATGGTAAAATGACGACTGTTTGAAGAAGGTTTAATTTTGATACGGATTAAAACGAATTGATAGGTCAATGATTATTAGAATAATTTTTTTTATTAGCGGCTGGTTTCTGTAATAGACTTGAACATTCATACAGTCCACTATGTCACATTGATGATAACACAATTTTCTTTACTCTAGCTTGCAAATTAACTAGCAAGGTTGTATATATTTATATCAACAGTTTTGTAAGCCGGTGATTTCTTAAGAGTTCCAAGATTGTTTTCTTGTGTTAATTGTCCTCCTGTGTACGTATCATTGAAGTTCCGTCTGTCGTCCGTTTCTAATTCATGATCCCGGTGTCTTGGTAAAATGACGACTGATTGAAGGAGGTTTAATTTTGATTCGGATTAAAACGAATTGATAAGTCAATGATTATTGGAATATTTACACTTTTTTGATTAACGGCAAGTTTCTGTAAAAAACTTGAGCATTCGCATAACCCACTATGTCGCACTGATGATCGTACGATTTTCTTACAATCCAGTATAAAAATAAACTGGCAAGTTTGTTTAGATTTAAATCAACAGTTTCGTGAGGCAACGTTTTCTTAAAAGTTGTAGAAATGTTTTCCTGTGTTTATCTTTAATTCCACGTATGCGTGCTTTAAATGTGTTTAAGTTTCAGAATCAGTGCTTTCAGTTATTTCAATTAGCGTTACCATCAATTTTATAATGTTTTTACAAATAAATATAGTAAAAATTTTATTATGGCACATTGCTATATTATGATATAACATGCAAAATTCAAGCATCATTGCAAATATTCGGTTCTTTTCACAATCGTCCTACCGGTATTTTTTTTTTTCTTTAATATAACTATACTCTTGAAAGGAATGATGCAAGATAATTTACATAGAGTTTTTGCTTTCCAAGTTTAAAGGTACTTAGCTTATAATTCATTACTTACTAAAATTACTTATCCGAATATTTTGTACCATTATATCAGTTTTCTACAATTTCCGCTTCCCGAAATTATTATCTTAAATGTCCAATATGTTTCAGTAATTCAATCATATCTATCAAAGTTTTTAAGAGTACTGTGTAAATTTGCGATTTTATTCTTAGCAGTGCTGCTTGACATACATTTTCTCCCAAAATCCTTCCCATTTCTTGCAGCCAGTCCCCCAGCATGCTTCTATGCGAATGCATTCAAAAAGAAAATTAGCCCATGCAAAAAACCACCCGCCTCACTCACTCCCATCTTTGCATACCTCATCCACTATCTCAGCCCATATCTCCTGGAAACAAACGCATCGACCCGGTATCTCTCCAACCTTAACAAATCGCACTCTGGCGAACTCGATACCCGGTAATATGCAGCTAAGGACGCGCGAGTTATGCTGATTCAGCGGCGGCTTTCCAATGCAAGCATTCCCAGCTCAAGGATTTGCATGCATATTGAGCAGCCTGGGACCTAATCGACTGTATCGTATAACTCTCGCCATAGGCCCACCCCCCCTTTTGACCTTCCCCTCCATCCCCCGGTCTCTTTGTAGACACGAATCGTTATGAGGGTTTCCTTAAGCAGGTTGAGAGCTTCCAAACCCTAATGCACTCCAGTTCTAAGACCGTGTCCACAGCACGTTCATAGGTGATCCTGCTCGATGGCTAACTTATTCATCAATTGGACCTGCTGGTTTGCAAACCTCGTCCCCTTGGTATAGGTGAGAGTCGGAGTAGGTTCAACGTGGCTGACAAATGTGAGTTTGATTGTGTGTATGTGCTGCATGTCAATGGTAGGATGGCCGTTGGGATTGTTGATAGTAACCTGGAATGGAGTCGTTGTGGATTTAGTTAGTGGACTAGATCAATATCTCTGTAGGTCAGTAAGCAAGCTTGGAAGTCTTGGCTGTGAGAAAGCATTAAACTAGAGACTAAATACCGAGTTTGGGGATTTGTGGCTGTAGCGGCATCTTCACCAACGTAGGTATGGCGACCGATACCTCATTTCGAGGTCATACTCGCCTAGTTCTTACTTGATGAAATGGTGCAGTGCCTACTTTATGAAACTGAATTACTGCAGGTATCATATTTTATAAACATTGAAACTGAAACATATGATAAAGGCTGCTCTCTGTTAAAATGAACTATTTGATAAATGCTTCTGTCTATTGAAAGGAACTATTTGATAAAAACTGCTATCTATTGAAGCTTCTATGTATTAGAATGAACCATTTAATAAGAGCTGCTATATTTGACAAATGCAGCTAAAACTCTTTCGATTCTCTCTGATTTTGAGAGAAATCAAGTTTTCCATTTCAATATGATATACCTAGTTAAAAATGAGGATTGGTCTACTCTATTTCCCATTTCCTTGGTTCATCATTAAACAAAAACGCCATTCAGACAGATCGACTTTTACCTTAAGATTTCTGCAAAAATCATTTCTCAGAATTTCCAGATTTAAACCGTGCCATCAAATGCTTCATCCCTGAAAAAAAAGAAGAAAACAGAACACCTCCGCTGAATCGAAAAATACTCAAATTCTGAACAATGAGTGTTTGCTTCATCTTAAAGAAGAGAAAAAACATTAAAAGAGGAGTGCTAACATATTGTTATTTGTTCAGCAGACTCTGGTATTCACGAAATAAAGGAAAACCATGTGAAGAGCTTACGTTGTGTTGCCGGCTTTCATAATTATTCTCGTAACTCTCTTCAAGGGCTTGGAGTATCTTTGGCGGGAAAAAAATTGTTTGTGTAGAACAAGAAAGAAAACTTTTGACGCTTTTGAGCGTTAAAAATGGCAATACTTTTAACATTATCGAAGAACTTCCTTCCTTCTCCGCCGAAAAGAAGTTTGAAATAAGTTTTCCCTCTGAAGAATATATGCCCGAGGAAGTCTTTATAATTTATTTTTCCGCCTTGACATTTGGCACTCACAAACCTCATTAATCACATTTGGCGTTTGCCGGTTTTGAGGAGATAAAAATTAATTTCTGGATGGACTTGTATTGAAGAAACTGCTGCCCGATTGTTTTGCTCCGTTTCGAGTTTTTATTTATTTTTATTCTTTCTGCTCATCATTTCGAATGAATGGCAGATGAGCATAATGGAGTGTCACCATTTTTTTTGCTGAGATAAAAATGGATTTAAATTTGCGCATCTTATTTTGATTATAAGCTGTGTTCTTCCGTTTATTTACAACAAGGTTTATTAACCCTCCAAGGATCGTGGTGGCCGCTTGGCAGAGTCTGGGCTTTGGGACTTCAAGATCGCGGGTTCGAAACTCAATTTCATGGAAGATCTGACGCGTATACGGCCCTGGTGCACGTTAATCCGTTCGAGAGTGAAACATCCTCTCGCTGGTATGATGCGGAAGTTTGGAGAGGCGGTTACCGGCTCAGGTGTGGGCATCATCATCTGGCCATGCTTCAAAATTATGAGGTCTGTCCTAAAATAGCTCTAGTGATGCTTCAAAATAGGACATTAACATGCCTAGTCTAACATATTTTCTTGCTACACGCGTATGTATAGATTTATTGTTAATAAGGAAATATAAGTGTAGGTATACCCCACGGGCAGTTGCAATAGATCTCCTCTTCCTGTCACTTGAAAAGAGTTACAGTATTTTTCTTTTCTGCCAAATTCCTCGTTGAAATAAGAAATCTTGAGATTCGGCACTCCATTTTACAAAATTCCAGACCGCAGCAGTATGAGGATGTTTGATCCATGCCACCAGATGTAGCTTATGCTAAGCCCACATATACGAAAAATCGTCGATGAAATTAAATCTCAAACATTTCTATATTAAATTTTAAGTCCTTCCTAAGCCAAATTAATTCTTTAACAGTATGGTGAACCAGCGTTTACCATTATTTTAGGACAAGAAGTCTGAATATATATTATCAATTTGCACTAACCGATTTATATCATTTAGTATTCGCATTTTACTGATATCATTCATTTATAATTATTTTTAATATAATAATTATATAATAACAATCTATCATAATTGATAAAATCTCTACTCTTTTTTGAAACACTTTAAAATAAGTTCATCAAGTGTAAATATACCATTCTTGTTTTCATAAAAATTTACGATACCAATATAATAATGACATAGAAATTTTAGCAATGAATTTTTATTTTTAGCTACTTATAATAAAATTGTAAGTTTTTTTTAAAAAAACCTCGCACATTTCTGACATAATTTTGAAATAATAATTGCATACACAATGAGTGGAAATCAATTGTTTCGATAACAATAGCTTTAAATTTTTTGTGGTTAATTTATGTTTAACTTATGTGCTACCACTTATTATTTTAATCTAATTGTCTAAGAGTTATTTTACATTTGATGCTTTAAGCCAGAAAAATAGAAAAAAATTCAATACTTTTTTCTAATCCAAATTCATCTTGTATGTTTTCTTTATATATAGCAACTTAATGTAAATTTCTTAGCTGTACTTAATTAGTATTCATTAAAACATAGTGATTGTTTCTTGATAAAATTTCTCCAAACTCGTAGGGCTAATTATGTAGCTAAACTAACGGCGTGCTTTCGATTTGAGTAAGAATGAATATTTTTATAAGAATGTATTAAAAAGAGCCTATATTGTCATGCATTTATTGTGAATAACGAAATGTTTACTACATTTTAATTGGATGTTCTTCTGAAATAAGTGAACAGTGGAATTTTGAGAAAAGATTCTTATATTTAGTTTCTTGTGAAAGGCAGGGCGTTGTTTTGATTAAGATATAAAAATATAATGAAGTAGAGTATGGATTATAACAAAGGAGAAATGCTTAGTGTTCATTTTTAAATGGAACAGATTTAAAGGATAAACAATTATTTGAGTCCTGAGAAGGTCATTTTATCATGTAGTAATAAAAGAATAATTTTTGAATTTAAATAAAAGATTCACTTTGTTTTCGAATACAATTTGTTTTCAATTGCTTCATTATCGAAACAATTTATTTATTTTTACTAATTTGGTAAACAGTAAAAAATTTTATATATATGAATAACAAACTGGTCTACAAATTGATTTCTATGAAAAGTCGTACTTGTTTTGATTCGAGGATTAGAAAGATAATATTTTAAATACTTTATTAAATGTATGATTTCTTTATGATAATAAAATTCCAAACTGACGCTGATAAATTGATTTCAACAAAAAAGTTTACTTGCTTTGATTTGATGATTAGAAAGATAATATTTTAAATAGTTCGTTAAATATACGGTTTCTTTATAATCACAAATTTTGCAAGATTTGAAGGACTTGAACGTATGTTTTGATTGCTAATAACAACTATAAGTACTATTGCGTAGCTACCGCTGAGTCACGAATGACGTCATATTTGTTTCTACACGTCTTTGGACTATAGAAAGTTCTGCATGAAATTAAGCAACTTTTGTTTTGAGCGTAGTTTTATTAAAAAGATATCAACTATTGTTAATAAAAAACAAAATTCTGTTCAAATTTATCAAAACTACTTGTAATTATATTAATATCCTTTTTAGGACTATTTACCTCAGCATAGTGATAAAACCACTTAACTTTTCCTGTTCTGTCAACTTAAATTGCCTTCTGTGTAGAAACGCTTGCTTTAGTAAATCCTTTGACTTTATCGAAACGTAATAAGATGAATTTTCTACTTTAAGTAATTTCAAGCATTTCTAATAACATTAATTATCTACCGTAAGCAATATCTACCATTTCTTAGTAATATAAATCCTCTACTATAAGTAATATCTACCATTTCTTAATAACATTAACAATCGTGTCTGATCTAATGATCATTATTTGGTGCATAATTTCTCGCCATAATTCTCCAGTACATCGCATCATAAGGCTATTACAGTAATTGTCCAGATCTATAACCTTCCAAATTATGACACGAACCCTAACAGCACTTCTATTTCACCAGAGCATTTTAAAACACCAAATTTTATTTATCCCATCGTCTCCAGACGACGAGTACGTCTGCCCATTTAAGTACAATCCGGTACAGTTAACGTTAACGCGCACATCCGTCATAATTTGACAATCACCAATGGCAACAAACATACCTATCATATTTCCAGGCAATTGTCATGGACTCAGTCGGAGAAACCATACCTTCTTCTCTCATTATCGGCACAAACACACAATGAGCCATTAGGATAAAGTGCGGTAAGCCGCCATTAACGGCCAAAATACATCTTCATAACAAATGGTTATGGGGGTACATCATAATGGAAAGATTTATGCGCTTTCGTTGGAGAAAGTGTACCGTAACCAGGTTCTTCTCTAATCTGCATTGATTTCAGCTTTCCGCGGATCCCTTTAATGCTGACAGAGCCTTCCACCCCCCTCTCGCCCGAATTTCATACGTCTCCCATCTATATTCCTAGCACTCTTATATCACTGGAAGCACATCAGTGATTGGGCTGTCGTGTGTTGGCTGGAAGGAGTTATTTCCGTAACATTTTTCAGTGTCCAGCCTTTATAAAGGAACTTCTTCTGCTACTTTTCCTGCGGCTTCTAAAAGGAATTTGGCGAGATTATAGGGGTTTGGCAGGTTGTGGTAGTGGGAGGTTTTCTTGTAAAATAAAGGTTGTTGTTTAAAAGATTGCCAGAGGTTGAATAATGTTTCTGCTGTTTATGGTATGATGTATGCTGAGAAAATTTTGTTTTGATTAAAGATACCATGCTGAAGTTTTTGATTGATGCACGTTAATTTGTACATTAGAATTATCTGATGTTGTATTGAATGGTAGATTTAGTTTCATAGCAAGCTTGTGGTTAATTCAAGACTAAATTGCTGGTATACCTGCTGATGCTTATAGCCTTTTAAATATGGTGGGATGTTTCACTAATTGAAATTATTGGATCTTTGTACAAAGATTCATTTTTTTAATTGCTCAAT
Organism: Araneus ventricosus; assembly: GCA_013235015.1. Lineage (NCBI taxonomy): Eukaryota > Metazoa > Arthropoda > Arachnida > Araneae > Araneidae > Araneus > Araneus ventricosus. The sequence goes on from BGPR01000023.1 coordinate 2,516,944, forward strand.
TAAAAAAGACAGTAAAAATTTTTTCACTTTAAAAATTTTTTCTACTTGTTAGATATGAATTATATTCTTTATTTTGAAGTTTTGTTGTACAATTCGTTTATTCAAATTGCTGCATACTGTTTATTCATCTAAATTATTAACAATGAAATTGATATGTTTAAAACTATTAAAAAGATTTATAATGTTAATTATTATTATCTTTTTTATTAAAATTACTGACAATTTCTTAATTATATATTATGTATTAAAACTGTTAAATATTAAAAATAACTCTTTACTGCCATTTTTAGTTTAAAAATTTTCCTTTTCTCTTGCTGCACTCATTTTTCATCACATCACTGTTTTCCCTTCAGCTTCGAATTAGTCAAAGTTCCACTGTAATAAGCTTTTTGTATATGTACTTTGCATAGAACTTCTAATTTGTTTTTTTAAGTTACTTCTAAAATTTACTTATCAAACGCTGTGATTACTATTTTGGAATTTAGTCATAATAATTTTTTTTCTTGGTAAAGTTATAATTGTTTGATATATTGAAAATTAGATTGTCCCCATCATTTCTTTTTTTAACTTTGCTTTAAGTATACATTTTTTTAAAGAAATTACAATAATAATTGGATGATCCTGTTCAATCTGTACCCTATTCTGACATCTCCTTAAACAAGTTTAAAACACTCCTTCGGCCAAGCCCTCGTTCTTCGCGTGCTCTGTGGAAAACGAATAGCTCTACTCGAAGAACATGACAGACTAAATCGTTTGTTTGGAACGACGTGACATCGAAATATCGTTTTCGCGGGAAGTGCATATTCCGTGCAGAATTTTGCGTTTCATAATCGTTAGTGGCTTTTCTTGTAGCCTTCCCGGCTTTTAAACGCTTGCTGCACACCGGAATCGACCAGAAGGTGCTTCAATTTGCTAAGTACTGCAATTTGTCGTAAGAGGGGATACACACACCTGAGCAGTAATTACCATGAAGGGTGCACCGCGGTTACAGTTACACGGAAACGTGATAGGAGCATATTCTGATAGGGGTGTCCTGCGTGTCCTATTACGGACTGTTTATGAAGAAGGAAAAATTGAACTTATGAATCTTTTAAAATGGTCAAATCTGGGTATTCGCTAAATCGCGTGTGCGCTGCGAAAATCGTCCTTTTGCGTTTGGTGGAGTGAAATAGTTTGTCTTTCTTGTGTCAGTGTTTATTTTGGAAGCAGTGGCTTAACACAGCGAGTCGATTATTGAATTTAACTCATGTTTACTTAATGGTATTAATAAAGCTATTATTTATTTGCTTTATTCAGTTCAGTTTTTGATGGAGAATAGATTCATATAAACAAGACTTTCGTAAACTAAGGATCTCGGCTCCAAACCAGTCGTGCCATTGGTAACCAACGATTCTGGTAGATTCCTCACTCTAAATTAGTAAAAATAGTTCAGAAATCTGTCTTAATTTGAAATATTTTATTAATTGTCGTTTACGCTTCAATAGAGTGAAATGTCATGTCTTATTCTAAAAACTTCGGTGTAAGATGGCAGGCCGATCAATGTATTTAAATCTTGTGTCTTTGCCGGTAACATAACTAAAGTAACAAAGGTACTAAGCGTTGACTTTATCCATTTTATTTATTTTTTTACATTTACCTGACCACACTGGTTCAAAATTTCGTCTCTATCAACCTTCGTGTATGTTTAAAAAAGAAATTTTATTCTGAAGAATGTTATAAATTAAAATTGCTTTAACTATGAGCCCTAACCCCTAATAGACTCCCGTACATGAACTTCGGAAGCTTTTCTCAAATTCATCAAATTTAGTTAGAGTAGAGTTCTGCCTTGATTTGAGGTCTTTCATTAACTTTTTTCAAATAAATATAATGTTGAAACTGGAATTCCGTTCTGCACATTGATATTTAATGTTTCATTTCCCTATTTATTTTTCCAACTTAAATGTATATCTGGAGGTTTTTTTCCTGCTGAAAAGCGATCATGAGCGGAAAAAGTTTAAGAAACTTTTATGCATATTCTCTTTAAACAGTCATTCCAAAATTGAAACTTTGTATGAGAATTATAACAAAACATGTTATTGTAAAATATCAGTTTGTTGCCAATTGTCCTGATATTTGTATTTCTCAAGTTTTAAAAGACTTTTGGTCGTATGTATTTTGACAATAATATACAAATTTATATATTTGAATGTATAACTGCCAGACAAATTGAATTATATGAATTTGAACTCTTCATGTTGCTTAGAATTCTAATATTGTCATAAAAATGTGTATAAAAGTTACAATCAAAGGAGAAAAAAACCGAGCGGAACAACTTAAATAATTCAGAGTAAGTGTGTTTTGAAAAAAAAGTCTAAACATAACAGAACACAAAAGATTTCACTTAAACATATATCTCAAGATAATTTTTAATCGTTCATTTATAAAAAGAAATGACAACTGTACATATTTGGTGACTTGTATCTTATATCAAAAGTTTTATATGATTTTATTAAGAACTTGTCTTTCTTATCAGACAGAGAGAGAATGAATGGGTTTTAACATATCCAAAAAAAGAATTTTGAATACTTTCATGTTCTTTTGTTCCTGAATATAAATAACACATTTAAAACTATAAATAAGAATGAATTATGTTGATATTGGAGCTTATTGTTTAAATTTTAATTATGCGATGAGAATTTGGATGGTGATTGTAATATGTACATGTCTCCACACGGTTTATGTGGTACTTAACCCTCTGACTTCGTGTCCCGCGATTTCCGCGGGTTGGAAGCAAGTCTGTTTTCTGCTGCATCCTGCGATTTTCACAGGCTAATGTGCTTACTTAGTACTATTATAGCGTTAGATCATATTATACTAATGAAACTTTGAATTTAAATAACAACTCGCTTGGATCAACGGTATTTGAACACGTTTGCAAACGTTGTATCTAAATAGTGATTTTAAACAAATCCGGAGTCAGAGGGTTAAATGTACCACCAGATACTGAATAACAAACTATAAATTTCGATCATAATCCAGTTTTACTTAAAATAAGATGATAAAAGTACTTTTTTGCTAGCTAAGTTTAAACAAACTTGTACTGCTGAAACTTATTCCCTTTATTTGAAATAACGAGTGGTGCGTCAAATTGCAGTTTTTAACAACTAATTTAAAAGACAAAAATCACATGAATACACTTTAACATCGAAGATATCCTTTGGATTCTTATATAGTTCAAAATAAGGGCAAATACCACGAATAGCATATGTAATCTAATTAGCAGATGAATTAAATTGCTGCGCCAAGAAATTAAAACCCCATGGATGGACATGGAAACACTTTATGTATTTCTATAATTTTAAAGTCTTCCTTTTAAAAACAAACAAACATGCAACACCCTTAAGAAAGAAAAGTATTAAGAATACAGGAAGTCCGTTTTCTTCAGCATAGTTTTATTTGCTAAAATCTTAGAAATAACGGAAAACGTCCAAAAATTGGCTGTCTTGAACGAGCCACAAAATGCATCGTTGTATATGGAATTTAAGCCAAAAAATTACTTATTTCTCATTTGGGAATAGCTGTTTTCTACTGAGATCTACTTCATCCATTTTTTTCCCCACTAAATCGTAGACTGTTTCTTGTCATCCAAGTAGTAATTCACACGTGTTGTTCTTTGGTGAGCGGGTTGCATTTCCTCCCTCTTCCACCTCGGTGTATCTGCTTATCGGGGCCTGTCAAAAGTTCACTCGCTAGCATAACAGGAAACATCAACTCTTTACTCTAAATCGAGTCCTGTGTATTCCTTACAATAAATAACGCGAAAACTTCCGACAGTCTACAACATGTGTAATGAGTCAGACGCAATCCGTCATCAGAGGCCACTTCTTCGGAAATTCCCTCCACTTTTTTAACGCCCGGTGTTTATTTTTCTCTGGGGGACATAAATCAGAAATGCGATCTTTTTGCGCGGAATTTAAAATAGCATGTTGGGTTTGGAGAAAGAGTGCGCGTTTATGAATTATTTTGAGAACAAAAAAAAGTCGTGTTGAAAAATTCTGCAGAAGACTTTACCTTTGCCACTCACTGGATTTACATAGTTTATTTTTTTACTAGAGCTCGTATTGTTAGTTTTGTAATCTCTCTAACACCATCTGGAGTGTAAGCGGGCCTGGCACATGTTGAATCCGTCGAGGCCAAATGTCCCCTCATTGGTTAGGCGCGAAAGTTTGTATAGGGAGGTTGCCGGCTCAGTTGTCATCTGACCACGGTTCAAAATAAAAAGGTCCGTCCAGAAATAGACCTCGTGTTACTTCAAATAGAGAAGTAAATATAACTAAACTATATCACACCATCCAATGGGTCCAGAGTGGTCGGCTAGAAACGTCTTGGCTTCGGGACCGAAAGGTCGCGATTTCTTGACCCCGATTCTATTAGAAATGTGGCCTACTGCTGATGTTTAATATTCATAATGACTATTGTTTAGCAACAGATTCGGAAACCCTCCGCGTTTTTGAGCATGCGTCGGGCGGAATTATTTTCATCAAAATAGGGGGGAAATGAAGAATGGAAGGGTGATGTTTACATTTTACTGGGCGTGATCTCATGAAGAACTCCGGAAATGCGCTCATATGACTCATTGCCTGACACCCCTTTCCGGTGTAAAATCGTCCAAAAGTGGTAGTCTCGGAATCCGTTGCTGATCAGTAAATAAATTTTATTGACTTGAATAAATATGTTAAATTTATTTATTTATTCATTATTTAATGCATCAATCATTTTTTTAAAAATTTTGGGAATTAGAAAAACGTTTTTCAGAAAAAAACGACGTTGAGGAAGAAATTTTATCATGACATAAATTTATTTAAGAAAATAAGGTCCTCCTGTGCCATTAGTTCTCTGCAGTGAATTCAGATACTGTATATGAATTCACAGACGATACAATTTTTCACCAGAACTGTTTCGCTTGTTACGTTTGAACACAGCTTAACATATACTATAATTCCACGTTAGTATCGAAACGTAATACAAAATCGTTTTCGTCACCTTTCTGATCACTTATAATTTTTTTTCATTTGTATATAAAATGCATAGACATCTCTCATCGCTTATATTTTTCATTTTAAATCAATAGTTGCTGTATTTTTATTATAAGTGTTTGCAGAATGATATTTCCTATTTTGGAATGAATTTTGATTAAGCTAAAAATCAATTAACCAGTATATAACTACTATTTATAAAATATACACACAAAATTTCCCAACGTCCTTTCTGTGTTGATTTTAATTTAACATTTCTCCTCTCCAGGGAGCAGTCGACCACCTCAGGAATTCGCAATCGAACCTGCAGACCGGACAGCAATTGTGGGCAAACCAGCCGTCCTACCGTGTCGAGTTCTCAACAAAGCTGGCACTCTACAGTGGACTCGAGACGGATTCGGACTTGGATCGGATCGAGAGCTTAGAGGTTTTCCCAGGTACACCATGGTCGGCAGTGACGATGAAGGTACGGATATATTCCTTTCTTACATTTCTTTGTAGCCTTTCCATAGGCAGGTCTTAGCTTAACAACTAGATGATCGAAGGGTCTACTTTGGATTTCTCATGTAAAGGTGACTATAAATTCGTGATTGGTACTTATGGGTGATTCTTATTCCACCTAGCTTAGCTAGACCATGTCTATAAGTGCGTGTACTTTAAGTAAGTCCAAGAATACCAAAAGATTTGCCCCTACCTCCTCGAGAGAGTACCCAGTACACTGAAGAAGTTGTTGGGGAGAGGGGAAATTGTATTTCATGCACATGGTAAGGTTCAATTTTCCATGCTTAAAAGATAGGCATCTAATGTGGCCACTTGTGAAATGCGAGAACGTAGTCTGCTGGGATTTCTCTCCAATGGACGTCAAAGCCGCGCGTTGCATTTACTAAGGTACTAAGGTGAGAAGAGTAATCATTCCACTGATGCTTGCTAAATCTGTAATGGATCTGAGATCTTCATCAGTAGGAGGTTCGTTGCCAATAGTAGTCTATGCTTCCAAGTGGTGTGATTATATAATAGCCAATCATGACTTAGTTCATCGTACGATTTTATTAAAGGATTCAAGGTCGGTCAGTGGATCCTAATGGCGCAAAGTCAGTGGATCCTAGCCCAACTGCGTTAAGCATTTGGTTAAAGATAAACAGTGTTAAACCAGGTTAAAATTGAATGAACTAAGGCGAGTTCATAAAAATGTTAGTTCTAAAACTAGACTAGTGGTACCAAAAGTAAAATTAGATACAACAACGAAAACAGAATTGTTGATCAGATATGTTAGTAAGAACTAATGCATCTTAAAACGCTGCCAGATGGCTGTGGGAGACTTAGTGAAGAATATCTGCTAAAAGGCGTGTAAAACTAATGAATCCTTTCATGCATTAAGTGAGAACATTTATCAAGGAATCAAATATTTTATTACGATAAGTTAAGGCGACTTTTATTGAAAAAACTGCAAATCTACTGCGGCAGAGAAAGTATTAATGTGAAGAAGAAATACAAAAACAAAACAAGAATTCTCAAACAAATTCCTCGCTAGTAACTACAATTAATTAGAAATACATGCGGCAAATAATGAAATTTGCTGAAAAAAAAAGGATTTTAAACAAAAAATATCTAGGCTGGCTTTATATTAGCTCCTTATTTATTTGTAATAATTTCTGTTATAATATTATAGCATTTCCAGGCTGAAAACATTACTAATGTTTTTTACCCACTTTAAAGGATATTATAAGGAAATTTCATCCGATCTTTAATTACTAAATTATAAGAATACTTCAACAAAAGACAATTGATTAAAAATTGAATTCATTCCTAATAATTTTTCGTACTATACATTTCACTACTTTTTAATGTGATCATATCGATATTAATGCTGTAAACTAATTTCAACAGACCTTTAAGGAGTTTTATTAGAATTTATAACAAGATCGTACAGATTGCTAAGACTGTACTTTATACTCATGGTTTTATCTGTTTGACTCTGTGGACACGGCATCATCATCATAACTAAACGAGTGAAAGAAATTTTCTTTAAAAAAATTGAGTAAATAAATACCAACGAGTAAACTAAACGAATTAAAGAAATTTTCTCTCAAAAAAATTGAATAAATAAATACCATTTCATTGGTGTTCAGAATTTATTCCATAGAAATTTCCATTTCAACAGTGGCCAAAAGCAATTCAATAAAAAGATATCGATATTATTGCCAAATCATTCCTAACAATATTTAGCATTAGACATTCAACTATTTACCCCCTTTGACTAACGATATTAAAGGAAAGTTGTAAAACAAATTTCTTATATCATTAATAAGTTTTATCTATAATTAAACAAGTTAAAATAACTTCTCCTGTCATGAAATTTGTAGTAGGATAATTCTATAATTCATTTCCGTTCAAAACTTTTTCAAAGAAATTTAAACTTTATCAGTGATCAGATATTATCTTCGGGCATTTCATCAAAAAGCCATCCAACTAAATACTTAACTCATTTCTAATAGCTTTTCTTATTAAACAAGCCACAACTTTTTCCCTCTGATTATCTGAACTGGAATCTCGCGTAGGGAAAAAAGGGGGAAATTTTGAAATCAATTCCCCGAACAATGCATAATGATATGTGAATAATGCAATAAAACAATTTTGTCCGAAGAAAGACTCCTTTGCTTCACAAGAAAGAATAAAGAAGATAAAGAAAGGGCTCTTTCAGACTTGGTCGATGACTAGTCTTAAATATTATTCTTTCATCGTTGCCACAGATGGTATCGATATTTCAAATGTCTCGCCTTTAGTAAAAACACTATTTTCTGTCTGAGACTTTTGTGAAAGTAATCTACAACTCTTTTCTTTGCTAACTTATGCTTATTCCCAGTGTTGTAATGTGTGAAACACCGCTCCAGGAATTTTTAATTTGCCAGACAGTTCTTCAGTGTCAAGAATTGGATCACAAGTTCTAATATCATTTATAATTAAATATAAAACTGGTGGAAAGGAAAATTGAAAGCAATAAAAGCAGTGGCCGTCTGTTTAATTCACTGCGTCAATAGTTTAGTTGGAAATCTAATGTTTATTTAGATTTTATTCTTGCATGTTATTGGAATCAGTGTTTGATTTTCGTTTATGAATTTCTTTTGTGATCATTGTGGTTTGAACCCTACATTTCATTATTTATATAAAATAAACCAATTAAAATTTCACGGAAATAATTAAAGTAGATAAAGAAGCAACAAAAACTGCTGAATTTCTTTGTTGTTGAAATTTCTGAATAATCTATAATTAGAAATACTTCGAAGGACTGATAGTGAAAAATGAATGTCAACAATTTATCAGTACGTTTAGTCATATTCAGTTGTCTGTTTTTTTTTTTTACTTTATATGCTCATTTTGTACGTTTAAATATTGTCTTGCAGTTCCCTCCTTAAATATAAGTAGAATGTTTTATACTATGTTAGTCAATCTGTTATATTGTTTTGATGATGTAGTGCATTAGGTTGACATTCATCAATTATATTAAATAACTTGGTAATAATTGTTAAATCGTTTACAGGATAAGGACTTAGGAAATATATAAATCTTATTTGGACGTTTAAATACTTAGATTTAATGCCTTGAATCTGAAAAAAATAAATGTTATATTATGTTTAAAAGTTCGATATTTTCACTTATAAAACAATCAACAAATTTATAAAAGTTCTTGTATGTCATTTGTATAGTTTACAAATCCTTTTTATCTAATTTTTTCAAGCATTGATCTGTTTCATTCCTTTATTTCTGCAATAATTACAATTAAACAATTCAAACGAGATTTTGAAATCGTAATCATTTTTTGTTTTATTTCGGCTAGGATTAATTAAGATATTTTCCTCACAAAGCTACTCATCTTACCTGAAATCGTTATCTGTTTGATTCTGCAGTACAACAGAGGGGGGGGGGGCGTTGCTAGCTTTATTGCCTTTCATCGGCCACAATCAATTTTATCAATAAATTAATATCAATGTTAATGTTCCGGTTGAAGCTGTGTTTTAGGCTCTTGATTGTGTAGGCCTATACTTTAGACTTTGTTTCCCACTATCATGAGTTTTAGCCGCGACCATTTGACAAGGTACAAACCAGTCAAACGTGGCAATATTTCACTCACCACATCTTTTAACGGTAACTAAATAATTATCCATTTTTATTTCATTTCATTTCATGTACCATTATCAATTTCACAAGCTAATTTACAATATAGAATTGATGTATCGGTTCGAGCCTATTCAGCATTCTATTGATAGCATTGTTAATTATCATTCTTTTTAGCTACATGAAGTAATGATGATAGCATTTAAAAAGTCTTGTTAGTCTCTTTTAATAACATATATTGGACAACACCAAATTCGATTCGCTATTATATTTAATATGCACTAACTTCACAAATACGACGATGGTTAATGATGAGATTTTATGTGTAAAAGTTTTAAATTATTATTAATTATCATTAACAGACGAAAGAAACTGAAATATGCAAACGAGGGAAATTTTAAATGTTGTAGTAACTTAAATCACCACTTTAATTTATTTGGAGTGAAATATCTGGAGTAAATAAATGGTAGTATCACTAGTAGTTCATTATAATGCTACCAACGGAACTATTTTCCCTGCATACCAAAATGAAAAAGAGTATTATTCTATTCCTTCCCATTGAAAGAAAATTTAAGAGACGAATAAATTGCCAGCAATTCATATGAAATTACTAAGAAAATTTTATTTATAAATCCTCTTTACGTAAATTTAAAACTACCGAAATGGATACTCTTTATACATTCCGGTTATGCATCATGTTCTATATCCTTCCGAATCCACGATATCGCCATCGAAATAAATCGCGATTTCTTCTTGCATTAAAAAAAAAGAAGACATTCTTTTCAGGAGAGCTCCGAATTCTCACCCACGATTAATTGCAGAATTCATCCGTAACAAAATGCATTGAAATCCTTATGCAATAAAAATAATAAAAATGATAAAGAAAACAACCCAGCAACTATATATCGTGCATTGGTTGCAGATTTCAATGCAGTCCATTCTCCATTAACGGTCTTCTTCACTGCTATATTGTGAAATAGCGCATAACGTTGTTAATGTATGTACTTCGAATGGTCTGTTATAGCTGATAAAAACGATTGCCCCATTCCCTCAACATAGGAAATAGGTTCTTTGCTGGAATACAGAGACTCATACTGAAAAAAATAAAACAAAAGTAAAAAAAAGTTTCAAAATATTGCTTGGACAGAGAACTAAAGGCAATAAATTATATGCCAGTTTTTTACGACCGTTCCAAGTCGTCGAATAAAATGGCGAATTCAGCTAAAGAAGAAGAAGAAGAAAAAAATTAAATCATTTAGTCGGATGTGTACTTCTTGTTATTTCTTTGGAATGGTAATATTTTATTTAAAAACGAAGCATGTTTTAAGATCTAAGAGGATTGTATTTGAGAAAAACATTTGCTTTTTCAAGAACTTAAGAAAAGATTGAACGAAGATCTCAATAATATTCTTTATTTATTTTTTTGGTAAGATCTTCTTTATTCAAAGATTGGCAACAAAAATAAAGAACGTTGAAAAGCAATAAAGGGACTGGAAGTAACTGAATAAAAGGGCATATCGATATGATCTCCAAAGTTCAGAATTTTGGAAGATTAAATCCTTCTTACTTGCCATAAAAACAATTAAATTTGACACAATGGCCAATAAATTAGAAGAAATGTGTAGTTGTTCCGTGTGTTTTGGAAAAAAAAGATAAAAAAAAGTTCCCCCCATCTGGGAAGAATTGTTCCAAGCTACAGTTCTATTACTCACTAGTCTTGAAAACATAATTTGTTAGCTCATAACCAGGTTCGGTTTTTTTATGTTTTTATTGCTCAGTATTACTTTTGTTGATTTATACTCCGTACTTGTTTTCGTAAATGTAACTTTTAGGAAATTATGATTTGATATAAAAATGTCATTTATGAGTTCTCGTTCAAAAATAAATACAGTTATTAGACTTGGGATTTTATAAAACTGTAACTTTGATAAATGATTTTGGAAAGAAATTTAGGATATAAAATTTATATTTAATGTGTATAAAAACAAGGTATTCTAAATTACATTGACGAATAAGTTTTCTTTCCCATGTGTGAGTGTTCCTTTTAAGTCTTTATATTTAAGCAATAGTAGTTTGTCAAAAAGTTATGAAAACATTAGATTGTTTTTCTAGGCTGAAAAAAGAGCCCGCAGTTTTCTTTTCTTATTTATAAAATTAACATTTTATGGCCACTAAATAGTTGCTTGATTTCTTACGTTTAATAATTAGTTAAACATGAATAATATTGTAACAAAAATCTTTCTGTGGGTGTATGGTGTAAACAGTCCAACACGCAGGATAATGGAGGATGAAGGTTTATTCACAAAAATGCAGGAAAACACGTAGCGCAGGTACAGGAAACAATAGATCTTGCACAGATTAGCAACGTAAACAGACACCAATTCGCAGGCAATAACAGTTCAGCTCTTTAAGATTTAGCAACACAAACAGTCAGCAAATCACTAATAACGACAATAACAGCACTTTCAATAGCGCTCAGCTCACCGGTTTCCTAGCTCGCATTGCAGACGAAACTCCAAAGTCGTTCCAGTGGATCAACACACACCACTCTGATCCAAGCGTGGCCCCTAAATACTCTCCCCGACAGGCCGTGACGTCACATGGAGTTTTCTCGTACATTCAAGTGTATATCGAGAAAAGGGTCGCATTTTCTGGAATCATCGATTTTTCGCCAAGTTCGTCGGCAAGGTCAGGGGTCCAGGCCCGGCCATCCCATACTTACCCTTGTAAAACTCTCTTCCCAAACATAAGACTAATCAGGCAGCAAAGCGACATTACATTTTTGCAACAATATTGTATTTAAATAAGAAAAAGGAAAAATAGATTCCTTGATGTTACTTTTAGAAGGTATAACATGATCAAAAATTTAATTCAAATATTTTCGATAACTAATTGTGCTATTATCATGATATATCATTTATTTGATGAGTTCCTAATATGTATAATAGGATTTATTAAATACTATTAAAATTTATTGTAGTAGATATTTATAACATTCATAATCCCCTTAACAAATATACAAAATTCGATGCTATGGCATTTAATTATGAATCTATATATCTTTTAGACAATTTTAGGTATTTAGAACTGTCCAAAATGTTGAAATTAGTAAATACGTCGTTTCATTTTTCCAGATATTTTATAATTTATTTCCATTCTGTAAAAGAGGAAATCACATTCTTATATTAATTGTGAATAATCTCTCAAAACGAAATTTTCCATTTTTCTTAATGTTAAAACAAAGCATATCTCCGTACAAAGCGTAGTCTTTAATTTTTCATATAATTTATAAAAAAATTCGATTGTAGCATAATAATTTTTGAAGTATTATTTTAAGTTGCTATCTGATTTATTTCGAAACCTTTAGAAAGCGGGTATATTTAATCTGATGTTAATTTTTTAAACGGAGATTCTGGCTGACATACAAGAAATTACTTTCCTTCTCCTTCCATGAATTTCTCCTTTTCTATTACGTTATTCAAAGATGAAATATATGACACTTTTCTACTACTCGTGAAGTTACTTATTCTTGTCCTTCCTAGTTAGCAATGAAACTAGCTATGCCACCTAAGGTGGTTCAATAGAACAAGGAAGTAAAACTATCGACTGAGTGATTAAAGGGCCAACAGATAATTTCCGAGTGGTGAGTGAAATTCTGATGGCTTAGTGGTACGTTATCTGAACCTTCGCGTAAACAAAGAAAAATTCTGTTGGTACCTCATCAGCACCGGAAAGGAATTCCACGAAAATTCATAGGGAATTCTTCAGTTTTTCTTTAGATAGTAAATTATCTGAACCATACCGTAAATATACAAAAAAATCTACTATATCTGTACCACCCATAAGGAATTCTACGAAAGATTCGGAGGGAAATACTTAAATATTTTATTTGTGTTGTTTTTAAAATATTTTATAATTTAAAATGCCATTTCTTTGTTCTTACTGGATTACAATTTCGAATATGTAATTCCAGGCGATTTCTCGCTTCAAATCAACAGCGTGACCCTCGAAGACGATGCCATGTTCCAGTGTCAAGTGGGAGCCTCAGATGGAGTGGCGGGGATTCGATCCAGGAATGCTGCCTTCACAGTATATGGTGAGTGATTTTAGGTATTCCTAAACATGTAAAAATAGCATTCATCATCTAAGTTGTATTGGAAAGAATTGTTTGCTTTGAGTTTCTTTACAATTAGTGACGAATTTTTCGGTTATTTTCGAAAAAGGCAAACGAGTCGTTTGTTGAAAATAGATAATTGCTTTATGAAACGTCATAAATATAGTTTTAATTAAGTAATCAACGCTTCAGTTATTTTCGAAAAATGCAAACGTGCCATTTGTTGAAATTAGATAATTGCTTTATGAAACGTCATAAATATAGTTTTAATTAAGTAATCAACGTTTCAGTTATTTTCGAAAACGGCAAACGAGCCGTTTGTTGAAAATAGATAATTGCTTTATGAAACGTCATAAATATACTTGTAATTAAGTAATCAACATTTCAGTTGTTTTCGAAAAATGCAAACGAGCCGTTTGTTGAAAATAGATAATTGCTTTATGAAACGTCGTAAATATAGTTTAAATTAAGTAATCAACGCTTCAGTTATTTTCGAAATGGAAACGAGCCGTTTTTTGAAAATAGATAATTGCTTTATGAAACGTCGTAAATATAGTTTTAATTAAGTAATAAACGCTTCAGTGATTTTCGAAAAATGCAAACGAGCCGTTTGTTGACAACAGATAACACAAAAGCCATCATATGCCATTTTCCTAGTCGTTTTTTTAAAACGTATTCGCAATGTTGTTCGTTTTAAAGATTATGTATTTTATTTTTATTATTATTTTTAATATTTTAGATTTTTTTGTTCTTTTTCTCAAACTAATATGAACATAAATAACTGAAAAACTTAATTTATCCGATTCGCTATTTAGTGTATTCTACATCTAATTGGAATTATCAATCAATGTTTGGTTTCAGTTTAAAAAATTATTCCTTTTTTTTAATATCGCGCTCTCTTTTCAGAATTTTTGACATCATTTAATTTAATAATTCCCAAAGCTGAAATCAAGGCCTTCCATAACTACTTTATTTTTATTATTTAGACTTTGAAAACGTATATATTTAACATTTAAGGTAGTATCCAATAGTTAACTGAAAATCTTTATAAAACTGAAAATCTGATTACAAATTTCAAACCCCTTTATAAAATGAAATATTTATTTAAAAATTTTTTATCTTCATAAAGAAAAAGAAAAGAAATAAGAATTCTTCCTTTCTAGTTCAGATTCTTTTCTTTTCCCACACGATACTTATTGGTTCTCCATCCTACTACCCTGCCAATTCTCCTTCTCCACATAATCCTACTACCCCTTTTGTACTATACTCCAAACCAATGATGTACCAATCCTCACAAAACTCTTTTCCTCATTGGGCATTAGGTTCTGACAGTTGAACCGACAAGATTCAGTACGCTTTTCGTATGATTAAGGTACCGCAGAATATCGGGAAAGTTGACCATTTACCATAGCGGTACGTAGTATAAACAGTATGAATGGGGCAATTCGATTTATATACTCTGTATAAATGCCTTGTGGGGAAGAGAGAGGTGGAACGCTTTACCTTATCTGCTCTGTCCAGCCGGGTTGGACTCGTTGCTATTCAACAGCAGTATTTTCTTATGCAGGCTGCTAATTTTGGCGATCAATCGCTCAAAATCGCTTTTGTAGTCGCCGGTGGGGAAATTTTCTATTGCTTTTGATTCCAAATATTTCTAATAAATATAATTACAAGTGATCTTCAAATATTGCGATTGGATATTATTAATACAGCGTTTGTGAGAGAGAGAGAGAACTGTTAGTTAATTTTTGGACATATTTTGATTTAATTCAAACCAGTTTTGTGTAGTAATAATTCAATTAAAAAAAGGGACCTATTGTTCTGGAGGTATTTAGTTAAGCGAAAATAGTGAATATTATACTCTGTTGAATTTAATTTTGGAGTGTTAATTTTTCCGATAATGTTTTTAATGTTCTGAAATGTGTTATTTTTATTGATCCTGCTAAAATAATTCGTTTGCTTTTTACAAATTTTATATTACTTTGTATTTATATATTTTTTATTTATTTTTATTGTTGCTCCATTTAACGATTGAATCTTTGCTTTTGAATTTAATCACATTTATCTAGTTTTTAAATATATATCATTGTTACTGAAGATATTCTAAAACAGGGCTACTTAGTCCAGAAATCCTACTCCCGAAAGGGATCGCATAAATTTTGACAACTTACACTTTTGGCAGTTTTCCAGTATTAATTAGTAAATAAAACTTGCTAAGAATACCATTTTAAGGCATTGAATTAAAATTGATCTCCTCTAAAAAAACTATATTAAATGAATTTCGCTCATCTATAAGAATTAATATTTTTTTCCTATGCGTCTCCTTGAGGTCACGAAAATTATTTTAGGGGTAAAAGAAATCTCAAACGATAAAATTTAAATCAGCATTGATTTAAAAGAAGCAATATCGGCACTATTTTCTACGATTTATATAAAATATAACGATCTTGCCTATTTACTATTAAAGAGAAAAATTCTGCACTAAACTGCATTCAAGATTTTGAAATAACAGATCACTTGTGCTAATAACTCATCGACATTATTCCATTTAATTTGAGATATTAATTTACGCAGAATTAAAGCAAAAGTTGAAAACTTGGAAGTTATGACGCTGACTTTAGAGACAGAAAATTTTGATTCGAGCCTTAATTAGAGAAGGGAAGGTCTCTTCTAATTAGTCGAGATCACTTTTGCATCTTGACATAATGATGAATTAGTCCGAAGTAGAATAATAGAACAATGGAAATTATGCTTTAGTTCTCAAAATGTTCCTCATCTAATTATTTCAAGTTATTAGAGAACTTATCCTACAATTAGTTGACTTTCTACGATTTGCAGTGAAGGTAGTCTAACGAATCAGCATTCCCAACTTACGGTTTGTTACGAATTTTGTAATTAAATGTTTGGTGTCATTTTGTATTTTATCAGTGTTTGTATTAGTAGGATAGAATATACTTCAGATAAAAAAAAACGTTCAGTAAGTTCAATGGGTTTTTTTTTGTCTTTCATTTACATAATTTAAGAATAAGATTTGATATTTATGGCCTTTCATTCATTATATTTCTTATGTTGGATTTTTTTAAACTTTCAAAAGCGGCATTTTTAATGCACTTTATAAAGAACAATATTAAAAATTAGGAGCTAATTATTTGTAGCTTTGAAATTCTTATTTTAAATTTTGTCTTAAAATATTTTATCTTATAATATATAGGTAATTGATTTAACATATATGACCACATTAAATCCATATTTGAAACAGAATGACGTATTTTTTTAATAAAGAGAGTATATAGGAGATAACAGAACTGTTATAGGAAAAATAATTTTACGAAAAGACATTCTAATCTTGTCTAAATCTTGTTAAACTCTTTTGTTCAGACTTAGTAAATTATCAAAAACATATTCCACATTTGTTCAAGCTTGATAAATCGTAATCGTGCAATTCAAATGCCGCGTAAGTCAATAATTACGTGCATTGCAAAACTTTCATGTACCTTCTAAATTCATAAAAAAAAATAACGAATTGAAGACAATTTCAGGAAAAATTACTTTAGAAGAACTATTTTAGGAAAAGGCATCTCACTTTTGTCTAAAAATCTTGTAAAACTCTTCTGTTGAGAGTTTATAAATTTCCAAAGTGTTGCAAAAAGAAGCGTTTCTTGGCGACTTTTGAAGCAAAACATTCTTCCTGCTGGTAACCCCGGAAGCGATGCATCCCGAAATAATCCAGAAACTCCCGAACTGCTTTACGCACTCCGCTATTGTTCCTGGGACAAAGAGAGCTCGGGCCCTCTATTAATCCCCCTATTTTCATTGTTGCTGCGCTCTTCCTTTAACTCCAACAGTACTCTTATAGGGTAAAATTTTTACCCGCCCCTACACTTCATTTGCTTCGAAATGTTTGGGTTCTCTTTTGTAATGGGTGAGAAAGCGCCGTCAGCTATGGCTGGGCAAAATTTTAATTACTGCAGTTATAGGATGCAACAAACAATTCAGAGTTAAGTCGACTCTGTGGTTAAGAAAAAAGTGAGATTGTATCCGTCTAATTATCAAATATTTGAAAGAAAAAAGATTCGGAATGTGAGGTTTAAATATTTTTTTCGCAAGATTCAGGATGAAGAGGATTTTGGTTGGAGTAAAGGGGGAAAAAATGTTGGTAATGAAATTTCTCTGGGTATAATTATTACTGAAGAAGTGAGGTTAGGTTTTGGTGCTTATAAAAAAAAATTGAGTGATGAATTTGAATTTGTGCAATCTTTGGAAAGATTTGATACAATTAAATCTTTTTTTTAATTTCATATTCCCTTTTAAGTGTGTGGTTCATTTGTTGAATATTAAAAACAGGATAACTGAATATAGACTTAATTTTTAGCTCAACGTTTTCGTAATTACTGTTGCTATTTTTTAGAGGTTCCATGAAATTAATTTTTGGTCATACTTTCGATTGTTCTCATTTAACTGTAGGTTAATATGAACAGAGATCGGGATAATGGTAGGATTTAAATCTTCTTTAATTCCGTGCTTGTTTGAATATTTGGAAATACCTGTAGAATATGCTACTATTTTTAAGCTGCAAAGCTCCATCATAAATTTCTTATTTTTAAGTGAAGATAACATTGATTGGGTATTAAATTTCGTCGTAAAAGTTAATGATTTAAACATTGAAATTTCATTAACAGGCTATTTTTCTCTGGTAAAATTTGAAAAATATGTCGCATTACAAATTGATGTTTCCGCTAAATATAATTATTTCTTATGTATCGATTGAATCAGTACATTGAATGAATAAAATTGAATCAAATACGGAAAAATAGATTTTATATTTAAATGCTTTTCTTCTCTCGTTTTTATGTCTGTAAATTAAAGTTTCATACGTTGTAAACATTTCAAACGAAAAATTATTTTTATTTTAAAATTCATTTCATGTAAAGCATACAATCCTCTTTGAATTAAGTCTGTAACACAATCAACCCCTCCCCAGCTCTGTATTGTGGTATAAGTCTTCTTACATCCCCTGAGCGACATCTTCTTTGAAATTTCTCTTATCCGCCTCCCCATCGCCTAAGATTGCGTTTAATTATTTTTTAATTCCACCACTTTTAAAACCTATTCTACCCCCACCCCCTAAAGAAATCTGGTAAATAATGGGTTTTACCCTAACCGCAAGAAAATATCCTATGCTTCGGAAGAACCTAAGATTAAGAGGGGGAGAGAAGAGATTGCAGGAGAGATTAATGTTCCACTGAGCGTTTGTCACGCTGAGAGTAGCGATTTCCACCCCCTCTTTCTAACATAAAATGGATTGAATCCATCCCACCCCCTTTCGGTCATTAAGAACCTTCGAATTGGAGCTGCTTCTGTATTATTGCTATCCAGAAAGTTTTTTTGTACCTCCTCCGCCTTCTGTGATAATATCTATTGTCCTTCAAAGTAAGAAAATGATGTTTAAATCTGTTTGTATCGATTTTGGGATTATGGTTGAGTGTTTAGCAAGTTCGTCGTAAATTTTACCCGAAAGTATAAATTTTGTTTGGGCTTTGAGATAAATTTTAGATTAAGAAAGAACGAAAGAAAAAGTTTTAAGAAATTCACAACGGAGTCACAGAATTAAATTTGTAACCCGATGCCCATGTATTGCCATGTATGCTTTTTTACTTTCTCGTATACGAAGTATACAAAGAGAAAGTATTGTAATCGTCAAAAAATTCGAACTCGAGATTTTGACGAATCTCCGAACACAATTCCGAGTCCGAAAAACACAATTTTGGAATTATGTCTGTCTGTCTCTGAACGCGATTACTCGAAAAATATTAGAGATACAAGGATGGAATTTGGTATGTGATCTTGACACTTAATTTGTAGGATTCTATCAAATTTTGGACAAAAGCCGTCTACGGGAAGTCTGTCTGCCCGCGTTCATGTGAAAACTCTAACTCAAACGCTTGAATAGCTAGATAGATAAAATTTGGTGCAGAGTTTTATCATCAGGAATGTAGGTCCGTATGAAATCTTGGGCCAAATCCATCAATGGGTTGACTGTCTGTATATATAATCGTATACTTTTGAACGCAATAACTTCTTTTAAAAATTACTTTGGTAAATGAAATTTGATATGTGGCCTTCTTACATTAATGATAGATTTGTGTACAATTTTTGTCTCAATCGGTTGAGAAAAGGCTTTCAAATTACAAATTTTGTTTTCTTTATCTTACACCCATCCCTATTGGTAATCACGCCGGCTTTTATTTCCACTTTCGCGTTGGACGACCTTCGGAAATCGTGGTATGACGTTTCGCTTATTTTTTTCTCTACTGCGTTAGGGGCTCTTGTTCGTTTCACGGACTTTTAGCTTATTTTTTTCTCTACATATGCTAGGAATATACGAGAAAGTTTAGAGGAGACCACTCTCTCCGGTTTTTCCTTATTATGAAAGCATAAACTTTTTCGTTTCTTTACGTTTTTTATAGTAAGTAGGGGTTTGTCAGGAATATGTAAAGGTTAAGTAATTGAAAGCGCTCACTAAAGATTTTAACTGTTCAGTTACACAAGTTTTCGCCTCATTTTAAGAATGCATAAGGGAATGTCTATGAATATTATTGTCATCTGAAATTAGAAACTTATGATATATTTTTAAACTACTGTAGAATTAAAGACCATATGTTTCAAAATAGTTATCTCATCATTAATAAATAAAAAAATGAACATCAAAATGATAATAATATTAACGTAGCATATCGATTATTAATAATATTGATTAATGATAAAGGGCTTACTTTATTTCATTTTATTAAAAGGCAATAAACAAAATAAAACACCCATAATATTTGCACCTGAGTAGCATAAAATAACCCAAATGCCGTTACAATAGATCTCCATTTAAGTTTTTATTTTTAAAAACTTTTAAAGTACACTGAGATTTTAATTACCTTCTAGAATTTTATGTATACGTTAAATAAAATGTCTGGAGAATAGATTTATTTAAAAATAATTATTCTTGCCGTTTAAGTAGTTAAGAGTTTCGCAGGATTTCTACATGTTTGCTTACCTGCATATTGACTGATTGATAGGTAAAACAACTTTTACAGAAATCTCCTAGGAATCGCTTCACAGTTAGGTGTCCTTGTCATGCAAATACGTTTCGACCTTTGAGGAGGTATGACTGCGAAATCCTTTAACAGCTTACACTAACTGTGAGAGTTCCAAGATTTAAAATCTTTTTTCAGAATTAATTAGTCTTATCTATCATTAAATCCGCAGTTTCTTTTATTGATTTATTTATGTTACATATTATTTTGAGATTTGATCCGATTCTAACCAATTACTTCACGATCTTCTATATCAGGGATTCCCAACCTTTTCTCCCTCGCTTACCCCTTGATTGGTCTTTTTATTTTCGCCTACTTTCGTATCCCGCCTGCAAACATCCGTCTACGCAAAGAAGTTTTTATCAATAATGTAAAGGGCTTAGGTAAGCTTAAGAATCAAATGACTCGGATTATTAACATTTGCTGGACTTCTTTTTGATTTTACATTTTGTTCCATTTTTACAATAGTATTAGTTCAACGCAAAGACAAATGAAACCAGTATTGTAGTAATTTCGCATTAACTTATAGGGATAGCTAAAAATCACTCCTCCCTTTGTTTTCTTTTTTTCTTATTTCGAGGGTAGGCTTTAGGACTTGCACAACTTTCATTTTTAATATTTACACGAACTTGGGGAAATAAAATTATGTAACATTTTTAATCCCTTGTGTTTTCTTGTGCCCTCCATTACCGACTTTGAGCCCCCGTTTGGTCCTTCCGGTACCCCCAGGGGTACGCGTACCACAGGTTGGGAACCTCTGTTCTTTATCATAAAACAAACAACAAAGAGTGCTTTATTTCGAACAATTTGTCCGTCAGATTATGCCCTTTAATGAAAAATCCCTATTAAGTATTCGGTACTGATCTGGCTCATTTTATTTTCTGTCTGAATTTTTGGCTCTGGGAAATTCTTTAATGTAACTTCTTTTAAGTAAGCATATTTTCAGATTACGGATTGATTAAATCTAAAAATAGCCTTTTAAAACGGAGATTTTAGCGAAGAACGTCACTTTTCAGGCTATTAGAAGATAAGTGTGGGAAGTATGTGTGTGTAAAACCTAATGGTCTATTTGTGCAACATCTATACCGTCCCGAAAGATGAATAAAAAATTCTACTAATACATCATCTGTACCGGTTAAAATAGTTAGTTGTTATTAGATAGGATATTTATGTTACCTTTTTTGCAAGATAGAATACTGGTCTTTTTTATTTCTTTGTTTTTTGACGAATTTTTTTTTCTAGTTTCTGATTTTTGGAACTATTTCAATATATTTCACGTTGCACACTGTAAAAGAAACAATAATACCACTTAATATTATTTAAATATATCCAACCCCTTCCACAACTATTTTCACTATTTAATCCATGGGCGTTGCAATAAATTTTCCCAGGAATGACGTATCGGCCGGTCTAAGATTCATGCCATGTCCAGCGAACCCATTTCTCTAGAATAGCACCAAAAGCGGCTTAAAAGCCTGATCAGATGGGAAATCTTTTAAAAGAGATAGCAACCACCTGCCTTATGCTCCCCCTCCCCCATTCTGTTCTTCCTTCCATCCTTCGCTTTAGAAGTGCTACCTACTAATGTTTCTCTCACTGCCGACAAAGAGATAGATAGATTCCTATTTCTGCCACTGTTAGAAACAGATCTACTGTAAGCAGTGATTCAAAAAGAAATCGCCAAAGAATAAAACAGTGAAAAAGAACGGATATTTTTCGTGGTCGTCACGGGCCATTTGTTTCTTCAGTCCCATTTGACAGAGGTCCACCCACAAGAAATGAATTGGGATTGGATTGTACAGTTGTACAGTGCGATCTAGTATTGCTTTCTTCTGTGCCATGAGCTTGTATCTTATTGCTGTAGTATCGCTCTAGCGTGGAGATATATCTCAGAAATTCAAATTTAGCTGAAACCGTCCTAAGAGGGTTTTGGTTGCATCTATTTTTGGGTTTGCTGTCTAGTGTCCGGCATCAGATGATTTAAGATGCGGATCGCTTTTTGTTTTTCGAAAGAATACACAAACTGTGGACAGGATATGAGAAAATATTTTGACCATAACTCTTTATTTATTTATTTATTTTGGTCTCTTCATAAGATATTCTATCTTGTATTTTGCTTTTTTATTTAAGCTTTAACCAATTCAATTTAATTTCTTATTAATGTTTCTTAACCCCTTGCCCTACGATTTTATTTAAGATGGTAAAGGATATTTGAGACATTTAAGCCTGTCCAAGTGATTTTTGTATTTAAAATTTATTGTTACGTTGACTGAATTACGGATTTAAATAGCAAAAATTATGTAATTCGCTGCACGTATCAGACACGTTGTTATAGGTTATGGGATTAAGAAACGAAGATAAATTTATCGTTACAAGACATTTTATAATGGTGTCGATTCACGTGGCTTTACAGTCACATAACAAACACACTGCGCATGTCATCTTGCATCTAGTTGCGTATTGTCTTATGCTTTGCTGTGACGTCATGGCTTGTTTCCTTCCTGAGAGATTCCCAATCAATATCCAAAATACAGGGTGACGATTATTGAGCCATATGAAATAAAAAATCAAATTTTCAAAAATTACTGAGTTCAAAAATTTTATTCAAATTTTAAAAGTAACTACAGATATTCGGATTTAGTTATGACATGTTCGATATGCTTGCCATCAATGGCTATGAAGTGGCGCAGACGAAGAGCAAAACTCTGCAAAAATCGCTGAAGTGTCGAGACATCGACACTACCAGTTCTCTCGAACTTTTCCAATCACATTTTTTATTGTTATAACACTTGTATTCGGTCGCAAATTTCCTTTGAGGAGCAATCGAGCTGTTATTGCTCGAATAGTAGACCTTGACGATCGATATACGCTCAGAAACGCTGTATTTCGACATTTTCAACGAAAAATGGACAACAATAAGAGTGCGCATGCTAAAAAAATCCCAACATGCCCTGCATTCAACCGCCAAGTTTCAACTGAATCTCGCCAACGGTTCAAAAGTTATCAAGTTTTTTTTTTCATATAGCTCAATAATTGTTACCCTGTAAATTGGCGCGACTTATTTGACGGGAATCACGTGAAATGAACTGACTACAATGATATTAAAAAGAAACTGCACTGAATAGTTTCCTAATAAACTGACACTTACAGATGTAGTATAATTATTTTTGAAGTTATATGTAATGAGTGTTTAAGAAAATTTCTTAAAATTAACTAAAACTTAGGAAAAGTTTGCACATAATAAGAGATTAAAACAGAGCATTTGTCTGAAAACTTTTTAATGAAATCGTAAATTTCTTTAGTTTCAACTCTTTAAGTATTTTTGAAATTCTGAAAAATTAACTGGTCAAAACTATTCAAAGAAAATTTAATATCAAATAAAGGACTTTGGAATATTTTGATGTCTTAAATTAAGACTGTAACAGAATCTTGAATAACTTGAGCAATGAAAAATTTAGATTTTCTCTAAACAATGCTCTCTCAGATATTATTACTATTTTTGTAGAAAAATGCATCATTAATAAGTATGTTTGCAAAGAAAATTAAGGAATAATTTTGGACACAATAGGGCACCAAATTTTTTTTTATTCTGGTTATTAAGATCTTTAAAAGAAACGTATAAAAATATTCTTTTTTTTTCTCCTATTTCCTTTTTCAGAAACGGAGATTTTATACTTTTTTTACATTTATCTATACACCACGTTTTTTTTCTTACTCTCAGAATACGGCAGGTATCTAAGATACATGTATTGGCGAAAAATTTGAAGACAAAAAAACAGAAGATAGATGATATAAAAAACCGTTTTTCACGATTGAATTATTTACATCGCTATTAAAAAAAACACTTTTACAAAAATTTCACCCTCCCCTTCCTTTATCAACCACCGCTAACTTTTTACTATACCAGAATTTTTTTTATATTGTTCTCATTCCTAATTTCTCATTCATTTTTAAGAACAAAGAAAAAAATGGAAAGTAAAAGTTTTTTTCTTTGGAAAGAAAAGGGAAAAAAGAGAGGGGGTCTTCCTTCTTAATTGTTTTCAACTTCAAGTGTTCTTACATGCCGTATTAATTATACGCTTGGAAGACTTTAAATAAGTTAGTTGGCGTGCTTTCTGCTGCCGTGCTTTTTATTCTGTCTTTTAAAATGAAGGTAAAACTCTTCGAAACTCGCAAAGAACGTGATCTTTGCAAAGACCGGATGAAATCCATGCCCCTAGGCCTCAAACCCATTTTAATTTATTTTTCTGATACTACTTCTGAGCTTAACCGCCCTTCTAATTCGATTTCACAGCGTTAACAGTGCAAATTGCATTGTTATTTTATTACTCTCTCTCCCTCTCCCCAACCCCCTCTCTTTAATAAGTAAGAATTTTAGATTTTATTTTCACTTAACTTCGGGTACAGTTTTCCATTAGGAAGATTATTCGATCCTCTGATCGGAAACGAAGTGGAAAAAGATAATGATGTGTACTTGTAGAAGTTGTAAAGATGCATTTCTTCGCTTTCGTTTTCTCTTCGTTTTATTTCATCCATTCACTTCACTTTATTTTGTTTTGTTTTTTAACTTAATCTGTTTTTTATTATTGCTTTTATTTTATTTTCTTTCTTTTCTCTTAACTTTTGAATTATAAATACCCCCTTCGCTTGGGTTTAAAGTATTGTGTGTTTTGTGATTTTGGGCGAAATTTCGAAGAGTTAGTGAGGCTTGGTTTAACATGCAGTCATCCATTTATTTTCAATGGCTTTTAAAATTTTTCTGTGGGACGAAAAAAAACTGAATATTCAATTTCGACAAATACCGTTTTCTTTTATTTTTTCTGGGGGGGGGGGGATTTCGTCTGCGTAGTTAAATATTGTGATGTATAAACAAATTCCAACTAAATACTGTTTTTGGAACAATTTATTTATTTATTTTTGTTCCTGGTATGTTTCTTTTTTTCGATGCTTCTGAATTTAAATTGTATGACTATAATGAGACAACTCTAGTTGATAGTACGACAAAAGCGGCGTGGTTTATCATTGCATGTGCTGTCTACTAGAATTGTCATTGATTATAGTGTCTTTAATTGAGTTGATCGAATTTTTTAGAAATAAATTACTAACTCAATTTAATTGATTAGTCAAATATGCAGAATGAATTATTTTTTCTTAGAAATAATAATAATAAGACTTATAGCAATAGTATTAGAAATGTGTGAAAAATAATGTGTAATATCCTGAGAAATAATTAGAACTAATAATTTTAGACAGAATGTGAAATGCCTACGTTTCATTCTTTCGGTAAGTATAGTGTGGAATAGTTTGGTATAATATAAGAATAACAAATTCTTCATAAGCGAAATAAGGCAAATGCTCCAGAAAATTTATTAAAACTGAAATGATAATACTTGAATTATCCAGTTTGCTGGGATTGAAAAGAATTGCGAAAAAAATCACGTGCTTCATCAAAATTATCGTATTTTTTATTGGCTGGAGTTTTTTTAAATTTTGACATTTAGTCGTTTAGCATTGCATAGTAAACTTCCAAAACATGCGAAATATAATCACTCGGTGTTTCATGACCCAATTTTTGTTATTTTTTATACATCAAGCTAAACTTATACCCTACCAATAGTATAAATAATAACTTTTTGTAAAAATTAAAGAATTCAAATGTCACGCCTTAAAATATAATCTGGTATCGTGGGCTGTTTTGGAAAAACTATGAATAGATTATTTTGTTTCTGAAGATATTATCATGTCTCAACTGCGGTTTTTCTGAAATGAAATTTCGCTAATTATTTTATCAATCAATTTTTACTTGAAATCCCATTAAAATTTAACACACGAGTTACCAAATCTAGATCTGGCACATACTAATAGAATAGTTATAGCATGACGTTTAACTTTGCAGATTCATTAAGTACTTATGCTGATTCAACAATCATTGAATAGCACTGTATGTTTGATTGCCAGTTTGATATAATTGGAACTCAAGGGTATATTCCCCAACTAAATCATCCCAAACTGGGTTCATTTCGTACATGTACCTGTCTATACCTCTGAAATGATTATAAGTGTGGTGTAAGGAATTGATTTCTCGCAATTTCAAGCAACTCTGTTGAGTCTGATGTTAGTGAAAGATTAATATGCTCAATTGTCTGAAATTCAGAGATTTATGTGTCTAATCAGTTCACCAAGTTTATCCTACGTTGACCGAATATTAAAATGGAATTTAGTTGTAAATACTGAATTTAGTAATGAAATAGCAACGATCTTTGTGCAATTCATTGCTCAATATTCTGAAATTCAGAGATTTATGTGTCTAATCAGTTCACCAAGTTTATCCTACGTTGACCGAATATTAAAATGGAATTTAGTTGTAAATACTGAGTTTAGTAATTAAATATCAACGATCCTTGTGCAATGAATTCGTTGACTTTTTATGGTGTTTGTATTCAAGTTTCATTGTTTATTCACAAACTAATATTGTTTTTACAGTTCCACCAGAACCGCCGAAGATTGTCCAAGGCGACTTCCTGCGAACGACAGCTGGAATGACTGTGGAATTATCATGCGAATCTCATGCAGGAAAGCCACCTGCAGAGGTGAGGTTCAAATATTTATTTTGTATTATCAGACAATGATGTAGTGCTAACTTTTAGCTGAACCCCATTTTACACTCATGTCCATAAATTAAGGATAATGAAGTTCAGGCAAAGAAAGAGACAGAAGCAAAACAAATTTGACTTATTTGTAAAGTCTATTTATTAAACAAAAGGTAAAGAGCAAAACAGATGCTATATGTTTGACATAATTAATAAAAATTGCGATTTTTACTCCCTGGAGCAAATTTCAAAAAAGAACCTATTTACAAAAAACAGTATAACATGGTTAGTATGATGGTTAATACGGAGTATGTCTCCCGGACGATGCAATACAGGCCTTACAACGCCTAGGCATGCTGAGTATCAAATTATCAATCTGATCTTGGGGAATATTACACCACTCATCAAGCAATGCCCTCCGAAGTTCCGGTAGACAGGTGGGAGGGGGTTGACGGGCTGCAATTCGTCGTCCAAGCATATCCCACACATGCTCTATTGGATTCAAGTCCAGTGAGTATGCTGGTCAGTCCATACGGGTGATATCCTCCGATTGAAGGCATTCGTCTACAATGTTTGCACGGTGAGGACGGGCGTTGTCATCCATAAACAGAAATTCAGCACCCATGGCGCCCCGAAACAAACGTACATGTTGTTCCAGAATGACATCCCGATAGATGTGGCCTGCCATCGTTACACTCTGAACATGCAGGTCAGTTCTGGAACCAAGAATAATTCCTCCCCAAACGAGTCATCCTACACCACCGTAACGGTGTCGTTCAATGGTGTTCTCTTGGTGGTAACGGGTACCTGGCGCTCTCCATATGAAAGTCCGGCGAGAATCAGACTGCAAACTAAACCTGGACTCGTCGGAAAACATCACACAAGACCACTGTTGCGGTGTCCACAATGCATGCTCTCTACTCCAGGCTAATCGCAGGCGACAGTGAGTTGCGGTAAGTGGAACACATTTGACAGGCCTACGAGCATATAGACCAATGTGCCCTAAGCGTCTGTACACGGTCTGCCTTGAAACTGTCGTACCGGTAGCTGAAGAGAGCTGACGAGACAGGTCAGATGCTGTGCTCTGTCTGTTTCTTTTGGCAGTAACTGCCAAATACCGGTCCTCATTCGGCGTTGTAACTCGGAGGCGACCTGTGCTGTAACATCTACTCACATTACCATCATCTTGGAATCGTTGCCAAAGCCTGGAGATGACACTCTGGGCGATTCCAAGTTCCTCGGATACTTCCAGCTGGGTACGTCCACATTCCAGTCGTCCGATAATTCTACCACGTAAAAAATCATCCAAATGCTTCCTTTGTGCCATAACTATGCGGTTATTGCACTGAAAGGCTTTTAAAGCGCTTGTGAACAATTTTACTTCTTTGCCACCATTCCTTATATACCCCTCTCTTACACTCTCGTCATTGTGACGTACTATCCGCGCTATCTGGTGGTTTCCTGTAATTTGCATATTCTTCTTCAAGATGTGTGTGATAATTCTACAGGTGAAATTTTTATTTTAGAATTCAATTTCTGTGTGATTCTGAATTATCCTTAATTTATGGACATGAGTGTATTACAATTGAACGTGACTAATTCGAACGGTTATTAATTCAAATTCGTTGTTAATTCGATTTTTTCTTTCTGGCACCTTGAATTTCCTATTAACATAATGTTAAAATATTGTCTATAATTCGATTTTTTTTATTAAAGTTGCTTATTGTTTATTTATTTATTTTGTGTTTTTATTAAAACTGTAAAATATTAAAAATTGTGTTACTGTTATTACTGTTATTTTTAGCGTAAAAAATGTCGTTTTCTCTTGTTCCTGTCATTTTTAGACACACTGTTTTTAATTCGAATTTATGGAAAAATCGAATTTTTACTGTGGAATAAAAGCTTCGAATTAGTCAAGTTTCAGTATATCATAAAATTGTAATTTATGGACCTCGAAAAAGAATATTTAGAATTTTGAGAAGTTGATTTTATCGAAACGTCAGTAATTCCTCACTTTAAATAAGATTTCTTATTTCTTGTTTTAAGTCATGAAAATTCTAAACGTTATATATGTTAATGAAGTTGCGTGCTTGTAGTTGAAATAGTTCAGCTTCCTTCTGTCAGTCTCGCGTTTAGTTTAGTCTTTTTAGGATTCATACGAAGTAAAATTTAAGCATGCAAAAGGAAACGCTGTTTTTATTCATAATTGCAACACACAAGCAAGATCCATTCTTTATTTAATTTCCGATTTTCATATTTCTTTATTATATTCCTACGATAGAGATGCTTTATCACCCACTAATAATTACTTGTTGGAAAAGTGTGAATATATAAATCATTCATAAATCATCTTAATAATATTGAGTTAGAAGTCACTAGCGTTATCTGATTTTTAAAATCTCACCTCAACCCAGACATATTTCTAGAAATCATTCTGTATTTACACCCTGCTCGAATTTAAACATAACACAGAGCAGCTATAACTAAAGACACACCATATTCCACTATCACATCTATTTTTTGTTTGTCTTGTAGAATTTTTTTAAAAAGTTTAACACAGTTTCCTGTTTTCTGCATCTCTCCATGTGATCTGAAAGACTTGTATTAATAAAATATTCGATCATTAATTCTCAGCCAAATGCTGAACCATTCTCTGATTTGAACGTCGATACTTAAACACTTTTTGTAAATTAATTTGGTTTTTTTTTTTAATGTTTTTTGTGTGCGGTTGTTGAAAATTCTTTCCATGGCAAGAGATGAATTTCTTGTTGAATGCTTGCTTTCCTGTCGTTTTTAATTTTTGCAGCTAGAATTGATGCGAAGCAATTTTTCGCATAGAGATTTTGGAACGAAAATACTTTTCGTTCCAAATTTATCTATAAATTAGAAAATTTCGCGCCAAAATGACAATTTCCTTAGGTGGAAAACAAAGAAGAAAACATATACTTCATAACGACTTTCTTTGTATATTGATGTGCACAAATCATCTTTAAATTGTTCTCTTTTTTATAAATATGACTCCTCTTTTTATTTGTTGCTTATTCGCCTCATATTTGATAGCTTACTGTTCAAGGAACGTTATTTAGGTGAGAATTAACATGGGAAATTTTTTCTAGCGCCTCCTTAATTTCCTGCTCTTCCAATGACTTGTGAGATATCGTAACATTCGACACACCTGAGCTTTCTCGCCATCTTAAGCTACTTTTAATTTGCCCACAGAAACTGATAAGGGGTTAACCATAGCAACGGCAACAAAAAAATAAAACATATGAAAGCTAAACGTTGCGTATTACGTCTTTTCCAAAAGATTAAAGGAGGTACAAAAAAATCATCTCGCTAATAAGCGTTCCTTTTTAGCAAGACCGGTAGTTGGACGCATAAAAAAAATACTAAACATTTGTCTTAATGATGTTGCAGCAATTTCTAAGTGAGTTAAAACTTGCTTGATTACTAAAGACGAAACAAAAATCTTTAAAGACGATGTTGGAAAAGGGGGTGTATCAACTTTCGGATGCTACCTATCATTTTGGAATTCTTTTCTAAACAATTTTTTTTCCACCCCCAATCACTCCTTCCTTCTCCTCTCTCGCTCATACGTACGTCTTTTAAAAGGCCCCAAATTAGACCGGCTCAAGATATCCCGTATAAACACGCGGCTCAAGCTGTTGTTTTGTGGCAAATTAGAACGGGGGGGAGGTCTTTTTGGAAGGGGGGTGCACGAGGGGGTCCTTCGAAGATTCCAGATGGCGAAGTGAAGCTTGCTCATTAGCGGGGCCTTAACCATACCACAGAACGTCTGTCACCTTGCTTAATTATTGCTTTGGTAAAGGGTGGAGGAGAGAAGGGGTGGGGAGGTATCGGGTCTTCTTTTTCGCGGTATTAAAATGCCTCTGCAAATGAGCTTCGTATTGATCGTCTGCGATTTTCTGGGATTCAATCCGCCCATCCCCTGCAAGATGGACAGGTTCGAAATTTTTGTTTTCTGCTTCCGTAGGAGATTCTAGTTATTTATTATGTGTTTATTTTTCTTTCATTCCTTATTGAAACACCTATTATCGTAGGAAAAGGTGAGAAAACTTACGCAGAAAATGAAGGATTCGGTTATTTATTCGGTTCTGGAGTAAGAGGGATGAGTTTAAATATTGCATCCTGTGTATTAGAGTAGCGAAAATATACCTGATCTGTAAGCCGTTAAGTTTCGCTTGTTTGTAAATGAATGGCTTTTTTTTGTAAATAAATTGTTTTGAAACTTAAAGATTCGAATTTGTTGAATTCTACGTCGAATAATTCTTCGTCTAAAAGATAAACGGTAAAAGTTAATTACTTAGAATTCTTATTTCTGTCTCTGAGCGACACTGAATGGGAATGATCTTTTTCTATTATTTTATCTGAAAATTGTATTGGTGATGCTCATATATCAAAGACAAAAAAATTAATAATAATAAAACCAGTTTTGCAATGCTATTTTTTTTTCAGAAAATTTTTTTCCAGTAGTTCAAGTGTATATAAAGTACCGAATTTTTATATCGATCAGATTGTTTAGATTTCACTTCTTTCTATTTACCATAAATTTCTGTTAGTTGTTGTATGAAAATTTTTAATTTGTTTAGTTTTTTAATTCAATTTTACCAAATCGTGAATTTTAAAACCTGACATTTTATTATTCGCTGAATGAAATATTATTAATATTGGCGATCCTTATATTTTTATTCCGGTAATAAAAAGGGGTATTTTTTGCAACTTACCATTATTTCAGTTCCTGGTTCCTGTATTGCAAAATTCGTCTGACATTGTTAGAAAATATCTCGTAATGGAGTGAACGTCACTGTCACATGACAAAATAACTGCGAATGTCATGTAACACGTTGTCTTCCGCTGTACAGTGACATCACATCCTTTTCTCTTTTGAAAGATGTGCATTGGTTCCAAAATGAAATCGGCGTGATGTATTTAACTTGTATCACATAAGCATGAATCGATTCCATTTTTGTCTTTATTTACCTAAATTATCTTTAAAAGAAATGTCTTAGATATATCTCAAAGATGCAACGATAATAGTTTTACCTGTGTTTGATATACAATGTTTTATAGTAATTATATAGTCTTTAAATAAATCGGATTGAAATTTTTTTTTGATATCTGGTCTAGTGTGGCTTAGTGTTAGCTTCAGATTTCATGATTAAAGTCCTCCTGTTGGAGTGGTGTTGAAACATCTAAAGAAGGTGCCAGTTGAGGTGTCGTCTTTGTCATTTAATTCGGTTCAAAAGATGAAAATCGTCCCCAGTAATCTTCATATAGGTTTAGAATGGAGAATATAAGAAATCTGACTTTTTTTCTCTTTTTTTTGTCTCATGATTCTCGAGTCCAGTTATTTTTTATTCCTATTCAAGGCACATCCACTTCAACTTCTCCTCTTAGATGAGTTAACTTGCTGAATTTATAGCCTGTAATTAACGCGATGAAGCCTTAGTAGTTACCCCTGAACTTTTACGGTAAAAGAGGGAAAAAATAGATGCCAGAAATCGACCATTTTGTTCCAGAAGAGGGAAAAAAATCACAAAATGACAAAAAAAAACCCGAGTCGTTGTTGTTTTGTTGAAGAGGTTTAAGAAGTAGGGAGAGGACCTGGTAATCATTCGGTCCGTACGACAAAGGACAAAAAAAGAAATAAAAAACTAACAAATAAACAAAGCATAGATCACCAAAAATGCTGAGAAAGATTTTGAAGGTACCTCTCGTTCTGCAATTTTCTTCCTCCTAACTAAATGTCCTTTTTCTTATTTTTCTTTTCATTTTTCCACTGCCTTGTTGTTTCTTTTATTTTCCACAAAAAGAGGAAATGGAATGAGAGAGAAAAAAAACATTGTGGAAGAATAGTTTTTTTTCCCTCTGCTCTTCCATCTTTTCCCCTATTTTGTTTATCTTTTTCTTTGCTTTCTTCCCCAACTGATTTCCCTCTTCGTTTTCTAATGGGCCAATCTGAACCACACCAACAGAAAAGGAAATTGGGCCACACAGTTTGTGTTTGTAGACTTGAACAATGAAGTCATGGATTTTTTTTTATATATTTTTCTACCTCATCCTTTATTGGTCGTGTGCGGTTTCTGTGGGTTTCTAGTCATCCGTATGAATACTTACTTACTTTCTCTTCTATTTCTTCTGATTTATTTTATTTTATTTTTCCGAATTTGTTTCATCCCGATTAATGCCTAATGAATCGAAAATGGAGATCAGATTTTTTTATTCTTCTTTCTTCTTTTTGGGACCGCTGCTTGAATCATTTTCTTCGAAACCACTTCACGATCGGAGAATATTCAATTTCCGGCGTGTGTTTTTAATGTCAAAACAGAGCCTCGCAAAAAGCAAACTTCCTGGATTTTTCAAATGGCGAAATATAAATTCTAACTTACGTTAAACGATTTTATTCATGCTATTGTTGTTAGTCTTATTATGCTGAAAACGGAGCATTTTCTGTACTTTATTCACAGTAACTACGGAAGTTTTATACAGTATACAAAATGGCATGCAAATTTGTTAGATTTACGTCTGGTTTTGAAACTATATAAGTACCTTTTCAAGACAAACCTCTTAATTTTTAAACGTGATCAGAAGACAAAGACAGAACCTTATCCGCCTCTCTCTCTTCAACATGTCCCACTATACCAGCGGGGAGATGAAAGACCCGACGTACAGGACTTTCAAAGGAAAGTGAACCACATTTATGTTCAGATTGGAGAAAAACCGTGAAAACCCTCCGGTAGTTAATTATTTTTGAATATGACCCTAATACATTGGTAAATACTTGATATATTTGAGCAGAATTTAGTTTTAAATCCAAATAATTGATGTTTTGGTCGAAGAAATTCTGTCTTTAAAATAAAAGTTATTTAACTCAACAGAGCCCCAAATTGCATAGATGGTGATTCTGATTTCATTTGGTATAGCATATTTAGCCAAATCTATGGGTCGACGACATTTATATCTGGCTTGGAGGAAAACCTCCAGCAGCGAGCAATTCGTTGCTAAAGCACGCGTCAATTCACCAGTTTTTGAATGATGCTACTTAAGAGTACAATCAGAGGGCAGAAGCCATAATTTCTTCCTTATATTCATGCTATTCAGCCATGTCTTAACCACTAGTGGACTTGGTAAAATCTTAATTTTCTTATAAACATGTTATTTCCTTTTGCAGCTGACGTGGTTGGACGGCGAAGGCAACGTTGTAACAGACGACATCGAATACACGACGCAACTTCTAGGGGACAACAAAAGGGCCAACGCTGCCCTCAAGTGGACACTCACACCGCGGAGAGAGCATGACGGCAAAACTTTCACGTGTCGCTCCGAAAATCCAGCCCTCACGCAACCACTACATGCCAGAATAAGCCTGGAAGTCAAATGTAAGTTGTGTGAAATGACTTAAAAATATTTTTTATAAATAATTTAGTTCGTGAACTCGAAATTAAATATTTTAATCTGCCGTCGGTGTATTTGACTCGCCTGTACTTGCATTGGCAATACTGGAGGTGACATCATAGCAGTATAGCTGGAAATTAAATGTTAATGCTAAAGATAGTATTTCAGTATAATTTAATATTATGACATTTTAAAATTGGGGACTGATTTGACATTAACTGAAAGAAAGGACATGTTTTCAATTTGTTGAAGATAGAAATCTTTGAAATGTATTATTTTATAAAAATTCATTTTAGAAAAGTCTCTCGAGAAGAATAAAATGTTTGGGAGTGAACCTTTACTTAATTTCAGTAAATACAGCTTCTTTTGTCTCCTTTATTAAAAACACTTCATTGTTTTTATAAAATTAATTAATAAGTCTATAAAAATATGTTATCCGTTCGTGCTTTTAATATGTATGTAAATATTCTTATTTTAAATCCATTAGTAATATCTATCCTCTCTGTGATCTGATAAAAAAAAGAAAAGTTTTGCTTTATAGCGAACAACTTCTTTTTAATGCAAAAGGGAAAATGCATTAATAATTCTATATTTTGGCAGAAGAAGACTAATATCCATATATATCGATTTTGGAGTTAAATCATTCGTTACTTCAAAATAATGAGAGCAACATAGGGCCTATGTCTTCGTTGTAAACATAAATTGTATAAGAACTTCGAAGAAATATATATATATATATATATATATATATATATATATGAAAGATCAGACTTTAAAAAGGTGAAAGGCAGTCCATTTTCATCATGGAAGAGACGATATTTGTTTAAATCTTCTTTTATTTAGGCATCAGGCATTATTTCTTCATAGGTAAAGCACTTAATTTTTACGCAGCTCCATGACCAGAATTTAGAAGTTTACGCCCGCGCGGCGCATTGTTGTTGAAAGCTTACATGCTGGCGTGAAAAAGGGCAGAAATGAATGCGTAGAACGCTTAAGTACCCAGAAGAGGGAATTTTCCCTTGAGAAACTCGTGATTTGCAAAGAAAGTTGTAGTGCGTTAATTATGATGAAAGTGGAAGTATTTAAAATGAGGTGTCGTTAAGATTATTTAGGAAAGTTAAAAAATTAAAATATCATATATATAACCCGTTATAAAAATGAAAGTCACTGAATCTTTTTATAATGAAAACAGGCACTATTTCTACTGAGGTACAGAATCAATTCTACTATTTTTCTTTTGTTAGTTTCACGGGAAATTCTGTACTGTAGTTAGCAGAAAAAAGAATTAGGAGAAGGCTTCGGTGTATTTGTTATTAACGTGGCCTTTTGTACTTAAGATGTCATGTGACGGCTATATAACCTTGTCTATTATAATGTTCATTCTGGCACACTTTTCATGGTCCTTCTCCTCTATCTGACCCTTGGGATAGATCAGTCACAATCTGCACAGTAGCCAGTGGACTACTCATCAATCATGGAACATGGAGTATCCATGCAGTTACAACTTCAGTTCTTGTTGAGAAATTGCTACAAATCTTCGCAGTCTGTCTTCTAATTTCGAAACTTAAATAATGATGTCCCTTCTTAAAAATTAGAGGTTAAAGTGTAAAAAAGGAATTTTCTAAATAACTTTTCTTTGACTTTACATTCAATATTTTTTAACATTTGGAGCCAAAGCTGAATATTTTAGAAAATTTCATTTTGTTATGTGAATTAGTAAGTTACAAGATTTCGCAGCATATTCATCGCATCGCAGAATGTTTCGGTGACAGCTACTCATTTTAGTAATTTTTGCAGAGTTGTAGTAGTTCAGAATAATTTCATAGTGTGGATAATGATTGAAATTAGTGAAAATGACTTTGAAATTGAAATGAAGAAGTTCATTTTGTTATATAAATATGCGCAACGATCATGATCTCCTTCATATGTTTCTTGTTTTAATACAAAACTCAGCATTTCATAACTTTTCTTCATAGCGTATAAGAATCTTTTTTAATTTTCGGATTTCCTTACTTTTATGTTGCATATTATTATGCATCTTTATTATATTATCTTTAGGAATAGTTTTAGCATAAATTTAAAAAAGTTTCTAAATTTCTCATTTTTATTATACATTTTAATATGTCAGATATTCCTTTCGTCATTATTCGTCAGAACTTATTTATCATGATATAAACTTAAAACAACTAGTACAAGGAACTCGTTTAATATCGTTACACATATGTCATATTCTTTCAAATCTAATTACAATAATTTAATTTCTAAATTAAACCATCTAATGAACCATTTTTATAGGAAATCAATTTCATTATATAATTATTAAAACTAGAGTTATTTTCTCATAAATCAAACTCTTTTCGTTTTGTTATTTATAAGTTGCAGCCACCGATCCTTTCAGATATATACTCGAAATTTGTATTGGTTCTTTCTCCTGACTTCCAGTGAATTAATTTTCAAAGACTGTGCGGGCATTAAATTTGAATATCACTTCGGTGATAAAATTCAATTGCCAAATAAATGTGGTGCCGAGTTTTCATTGAAGTATGGCATAAGGTAAATAACACAGTTATTGATACCCTTAATTCAATATGTATACTATTAATTCATGGAAAATAGTAAAAATTGTTCAGTTAAGTTGTGATTCATTGCAACTTTTCTTGAATTACTCTCCTTTAAGCTTAAAAAAAAGATTCCATGAAAAAATTACCCCTGGAAGGTATTTTGCAATATATTGAGAATAAATAATGCAAAATCGGTTACTGACATCGCTTCATTCTTATTTATTGAGTTTTAAATGTCTACCTAAGGTTATTAGGTCTAAATGTATACCTAAGTTTAGGTTAGGTGAAACTGAACATTGAAATGAAAGCAAATATTTTTTAAAGCAAAGATTAGGATGTCAGTCTTTATTAGGAGTCTTGTTTATCCCAAATATTTATTCTGATTAAAGATCCCCGAAGCTCCTCTAGAATACTGAAATGATTAACTTGACTATTGATTTAAATACAAGCAAACTCTGCAATAAAAGTTCTACATAACAGATCGTGAGACTTATATTTAGCGTCCATCGAGTCATATATTATTAAGTAGGAATGAATGTTCAGCGAACTTGTATAAACAATAATTCCTGCCTAATTCAAATAAACGGTCCAGTCCAAATCCAAATACG
The DNA here is from genome assembly GCA_013235015.1 of Araneus ventricosus. Classification (NCBI taxonomy): domain Eukaryota; kingdom Metazoa; phylum Arthropoda; class Arachnida; order Araneae; family Araneidae; genus Araneus; species Araneus ventricosus. The sequence goes on from BGPR01000023.1 coordinate 2,554,446, forward strand.
GAAGTTAACTTTCTCATAAATCCTTAAATAATGGCATAAAACTGGCCAGGATACATCCAAGAATATTTGCCATAGATGATAAGTAATAAGCACGAGACAAAACAAAAAATCGACACGGGCTTCCGTAGGAATAAAAAATCGTATTTGATATCTGGCCAAAAAAAACCTAACGCGGCGTCGCATATAACGCAACCCAGGAATTGATGTTCTTTCCCTCAAAATGGCTTGTATCAATGGGCTTATAGAGTCCAGTGTTCTTTTTCCGGCGAGTAAAAGAGATAGAGGAATAAAAGTATCTTTTCTTCGCTCGGTGGAAGGTGTAAAGAGGATTTCGTTTGTATGGCTTGCCTGGTGGCGGGAGATGCCATTAGTCGTTGACAGGTGGGTAATAGAGATGGATGTTTCTTTTGCAGATCCTCCAGAAATTACTCTCAAAGTGAGTTCTGACAAGATTATGGAGGGCGATAACGTGAAGTTCACCTGCGAAGCCGTCGCCAATCCGGCCGATGTCAACATCAAGTGGCAAAGGTATGTTGGCGATTTTTTTTTTAGCTGATAATGTTTTCGTACATTTCAAAATGAAATTTAGGTGTGGTGCGGATATGTAAAATTTAGGTTCCTGTTCGTGATTATTATTATATAAAATATTTACGTAAATTTCATAATAAAATAATACTCAAACTTATAAAATATGCATACTGCTTCTTGTTGCTTGGGTTTTGTGTTTTGATAAATATGCAGTGCACAAGTTAAGATAGTTTGAAAGAAAACCTTTATTTTGTAAATACAATAACACTGGGTAAAGTTAAGTTCATTTTCCCTTACAAATCTTGTGGGGCCATCTGTTAACAGATTTAGCAATTAAAATATTTTTCTTGCATTAACACAAAGAAAAGGGTTCTTTTTATTTTTTTAAATGCCTATGAATCGTCAACTCTTAATGCTTTGTGAAACGCATACTTTAGATTAATGTATAGGTAATTAAATACCTAAAACTGCAATTCATTAATCGTTTTGGAGAGTTTCATAATGTCTATTGCTTGTAAAGATTTGAGCTGCATAATCACAAAATTTCATTTTCAATTATAACCAAGTTGTATTGTTCAAGTTGTATAATCACATAAATTAATTTTCAATTAAACACTAAAGAATAATTTAATTAAAATGTCTGTGCAGTTTTTCATTATTTATTATGGCAAAGTAATAGTAAAAGCACTTTGTCATTATATAATTTATAATATTTTCTAAAAGCTTCTTTTTGTAATTCTAAAATATTGGGGTGGGGGGGGGTTATCATACTTGTAACATTTTAACCACTTTTGTTTGCATTTTCGAATGAATTTTTACAGGTAAAATAGTTCTTAAAAAATCTATAAATAAGTTCTTTGTCGGTCATTTGAATTTAAACATACATTTTTATTTTGGAACTCCCATTAGAAAACTGAAAAAGATTTTTTTCAAAAATGAAAAAGTAATTTAGTTTGATTAACCAAATAAATTAAAAATGTCTTTTTTTGTTACAAAATGATTGCATATTGAAGAAGGATTTCGAAATGCAGCAAAATATTTGCATTAAACCTATTTTGATAGTCAGGGTTTTAAAAACATTTTTTTTCTAAATTAAAAAAAATTCTTTCTTGTATAAGAACTTTTAAAATTTCTTTATATTTTTTAAGAAACACTAAATATTTGCATAACAGAGCACAGGTTTTTTTTCTCTCTGGTGAAATGTTCTTAAATAACCTTAGTTATTTTTATAAGGTATTAACTATTAATAAGGTTCCTTGTTATTTAATCTCAATGACATGATAGAATAAAATCTATAAATTCAATCCTCAAAGTTATTGCTTTAATTTTTGAAAACGCTGTTTAAACTGAAACTTTAAAGATTTCAGAAACATTTTTTAGTTGTTTACAGTCATGGTTTGAAATGTATTTAAGATATCTGTTTATCGGTATCTGAATGCTATTTTCCTTTTAATTTAAAAAAATCCTTTTTCAATATCTCTTTTTGTAAATTGTTTTGTTTAATTATGGTGCAAGTCAATTGAAATCTGGAATATTTATCTCACTCATTTTAGCTGTTTTTACTTTGTCATGGTTTAATTTCAATAGCTTTGAAAAACGAAGTTATTTTAATTAATTTGTTCCAATTCGGGATAGCACAGAAACGACTCAACTCTTTTAAGAATTCGAAATTTATTTTTATCGAAGTAATAAAATGATAACTTACACCATTTGTTCTTCGTGCAAATACTCGTTAAGTTGCTTCTATCGCCAAAGGGGAAAAGGCTGAGAAGAGGCATATATCAAAAGTTGTGTTTAGAAAAATTGAAACAACGAAAATATTGAAAAATCTGTCTTTGTCAACCTTGGATATTGAGTTGAAGAGATGCACATGTATGTTTAGAAATAGCTAAAAATGAAGCTGGCAAGAGACAGTTTTCAATGAGTGTTTTATTTATGAAAGAAAACGGTGTTTAATTTACAATAAAATAAAGACTTCTCAACTAGCGCAAAGACAGATAAAAAGGCCTTACCAAATTGGACATTAGTTGAAACAGATCATTTGTCAAACTAACACCACACTGAAAGATGTATTTTTAAAAATAGAAGGAGTTAGAGAACGTTGTTTGGGATATTTACAATTCTTTTTTTTTTTTTTTGTAACTTTTCCGTCCTTAAATCCTTAAAAAGGAAAAGGTAAATGATGAAACCTTCTAGTGGTTACCGTTAACGAAAGAAGAAGGAAAATTATTATTCAACTGCCTTTCTAAGAATTTATTTGAAGCTTCTTTTATTTAATACTTTGTTCCATTTGTCGCATAGGTGAAAAAATTAATCTATTTTGTATTAATATTTTTGTCATAGGATTGCAAATTAAGCGTTGAGTTTGCTTCTGTGATGTTTCTAAGCATTGAGAATTGGAATATTTTAATTTTGTAGATATTTCTATAACATTCTTAAAAAGTAAAATGTTCATATTTTGTTTTACTCATTAAGAAGGCTTGCTTTACATGAAAAGAATCATAAATGAATACATATTATTAAATTTAATTAGGAATCTTTTATTAATTTCATTTAGTTTTCGAAAAACTGTAGTTTCAGACATAAAACAAAACTCATAAATATGAAGTGAACTGAAAACGCAATATACCTTTATCAGAATATATTTTATCTTTTTCTGATAGTTTTCTTTTATATATAGCAACACGCTAGGAAAAACACAAAATAAAATATCGTCTGCAAAAAAGAATTCTATTAGGAATGTTTGTTTAAAGATAAAAAATTATTTGAGGCGTGATAATTACTATTAGATGAAATTTTTCTAAGTAATTTGTTCACTGATAGTAGAATATGAAGGTAAATCTTTTCATTTTGAATAGTAAAAATAGAGACCAAATGGTTCTTGAAGCTAATAAAAATCGTTGGACTTTTAACTATTTAAATCTTGTACCCTTATGTTCGGAATAAAAGATTGGTAATTAGCCACAAGTTAACTTGATTATTTTTATTAAAAAATATAATTAACATTATAGAGGAAAAAAATTATACATTTTTAAATAAATCATAATATAATCGATCTGAATAGTGTTTTATGTACTGTGTAGCTTACTTACAGTATTGCCAAGAATTTTAGAGAAAACACATGGAAAATCTTGGTCTGCTCTTCTTTTTGTATAATGTTTAACACGATTCATTTTAAATAAAATATTTCTAAAAATGATTTGTGGAAAAAATTTTTTGACTACGCTACGTTTAACATAATCCTATTTATGTGAATAGTATTTCCTTCTTATATGTAAAAATAATTTATACCTTTTGAAAAACCGCATTAAGGTTGAAACTTATAATTAAATTTCAAAATTAAGCAAATTTCTTTAAAAGTGTTCTTGAAAGCTTACTTTTTTTGCTTTTAAAAATTACTTTTATAAAAACTTTAATGAATTTCCGTTTTGAAACATTTTTGAGTACTTTTCCATTTGCTCGACAGAGTTAAAATCTACGCCAAAAGTGCAGTAATTTGTTCTTTCTGACCTCCTTCTGAAGTTATTGAAAAATCGCTCATTTTGGGATGTAAGGTTGCTATACTTTGTGAGCTTGAGAATATTTTTTGCAGTTATCATGCTAACATAAAAAGGATATTTTGCGCCAACATTTATGAGCTTCATGTTTGTAAAAATAGAATTTTGTAATCGATTTTTCATTCACTTCCTAATGAGCCAAAATTTTCAAATTGCGTGCACTTGTGTGTACTCAATGAGAACACACTATTTTAATATTTCAAAACTGAATAGTCAGTTAATTGATTAATTAAATTTATAATTTTGATTCCATATACGTGGCGCCACCTGATGGTGAGTTTGAGGAAACTGATTACAAGATCCCAAAATATTTATGACAATTTATCACAAATAAAAAAATAAAAATAAAGAAGATCTTACTTTTAAGTACATTAATAAAAATGTGTTTTTAAAAATTGTTTTTTAGTAAATTTATTATTTGGCTATCTACTCTCCTCCTGATGTTATTTTTAAAGCTCTTGTGACTATTTTTTTCCATCCCAATTCATCATCTTAACAAGTAGTTGTCCTAGCCTCCAAACCAGACCACTAAATGAATCTTAATATAAATGTCATCAAGTACCTCATTAAAGATTCAAACAAAAACTAGTCTGTCTTAGCCACAGTGTCGCCAGTCGCTTCACATCAGCAACAACACCAACCTCTTTATCATCAAATGTTTCAATTCCCTTTTTTTCTTCTGCCACCAGAAACGACGAAGTGATAGCAGGGGACCACAGCACGACCTACACAATATCTCGAGTCACACGTGAATATAACAAGGACACCATCAGCTGCGAAGTCAGCAATGCTGTGGGAACTACCAAGTCAACACACACTCTCAATGTCCTCTGTAAGTAAACTTCTTACATCTGTTTTACTTGGTGTATCGGATTTCTGGTTTTGCACAAGAGATTATGCTGGTTGTTTTTATTCGTTGATTAATTCTTTTCTTAATGGTTTCCAATGAAGCAAGTGAACCATTAAGTGGATATCGTTAACACAAGTAATGATGTTTTCAACTAATGATTTTGTTCGTTGTGTATGGATTGTCCTTATCTCTCCAGTAGCTCGGATCTTTTTTTTCGGTTCTCAGAAGCTGTCCCTGTTTTTTTCGGCGGCTTTTATTAAGATTTTTATTCCCTAATCTTGCTTCTGAAAAGACAGACATTATTTTTCTTCTTTTGAAAAGAAAACTGGGTCGAATGATTTAAATGATAAAATATTCAATGCAAAATTTCATATAAGTCACAAATTCGTTAATTTTAATTCATTTCTTTATTTTGTAGATTGTCATGTTGTTTTGCAATTAGATTTTAATATTAGATTAAATGTTTGAGTAAAACTATTGCTAATTGGTGATTTGAATCGAAACTTTTATTTATAAAAGTGAAAAATTGCCTAAAAAACTTAAAATCCAGGGCTTTTTGTGCTTTTGAATTCATGGCCACTTTATTATTTATTTATTTTTCCAAAAATTCTGCCGAGACCACAAAACTGAAAACAAAGCTATAATTAATCGTAAATGAAAAAAATTCAATTTAAAATAGTTGTGCAGAAAGTTTTATTGAATTATTCTGAGACCATACGACAATGTTTGCGTAAAATTTTCAATACGTTTTAAAGAAAAGAAGATGCTGTGGAAGATTTCATTGCTCCCAATTTAAGAAACCCTGATTCAATATGTATCAAACATTTAATTGAGTTACAGATACAGTGGCCTGATCAGGAACTGACAAGAAGAATATTAATTCCCTGACTTTTTAGTCATAGGGGGCGCCTTGAAGACTAAATGATAATACATTTCTTTTTTTTATCACCTATATGGCAAAGGGAACGAAAAAATACTCTGCCTCAGGTGCCACTTATCCTTGCTACGCCACTGCTAGGATAATAAGACAAAATGTATTTTGCCGGGTTTTTTTCTTAAAAGATCTCTGAATAATAAGTCATTGTCGTCATTTGCAAAATTTAATAACGTTTGCCTCCCCTACTTGAAAACTGCTATTGGACATAGCCATTTCCGTCTTTATGCACCTTACTTAATGACGTTCATTCGTTGCTAATTGCACCACTTGCCAGCCGTATAAGTGATAAAACTTGTGTAACAATAGAAATAATTCATTCCTCCATAAGATATAACACAAATTTTCTTTTGGTTTTGCATCATGTGCAATGGATTGAACGGAGTACTTGAACACTAAGGTTCTTAACCTAACCTCTGGGCTTAATTATTGCTCGAAAGATGCGTAGAAATGCAAATACAAATATCCAGTAGACGTGGATAGTACATTATGGTTAAATCACGGGTGGGAACCTTTTTGCACTGAAATGCCTCATTAAATTTCGGCAGTTGGGCAAAAGGTCTCACGAGCAAAATCTTGAAGGTTATTGTTCTGTAATTATTATTATATTACAGAAAATTATATTATTTCGGTGCAAATTGTAAATAACTAGTAAGCAACTGCAAGCAATTGTAACTAGCAAATTGTAACTGCGGCCTTCTTAAGTTTGCATAAGAAACCTAAGAAGGCCGCAGGTTCCCTATCCCTGGTTTAAATACATTAAATTGTTTCACATTATTTTATGTGTCCAATTTAAAACTTGGTAAGGGGAATAGAAAAGCCAGTACATTAGTAATATAATTGTTTGGTTGTTGCCTCGTTAATAGATCCATGATCTTGATGAATCTTAATTTATCTTTCCTTTGTTGCCAGATGGTCCCGTGTTCCGATCGACAATCGAAAACGTGGCGGCCGACATCGGGTCAGAGGTTACTCTGAGTTGCGATGTCGATGGCAACCCGAAACCCGACACCGTCTGGACGTTCGAAGGATCCGATGCTGTTCTCAGCACGCAGTCCAAATTGGTCATCCCGCAACTCACACTGGACAGAGCAGGTAGATACACCTGCCGTGCCACAGTGGTGGGATTTCCAGAGATTTCCACTGATGTCCTTGTTTTCATCAAAGGTGAGTATCGCATTGGTCTCTCGGAGATGAATTGTTCTTCGGTAGTTTCTCCATATGTGTTCCCTTTCATTGCTTTTGAAATACAGAAGTACCCCGGTTAACCGAACACGGTTTAACCGAAATTCGAGTTATCTCAAATCGCAAGTCCAAAAAGCACGTACTGTACGGAAATAATCGCAAAGGCGAGACTTTTTGGCAAGGATATCCCCCTTTTTTTCTTTTAAGCCTCCCTAAACAGGTCAGTGATTAATTTTAGAATGCTAAAATTAATATTAATGGGTATTTTTAAAAAATGACGTGAGGCTGTCTTTTTCAAACAGCCGCTGATGTTTTTGTAACTTCTGTTGTTACCCTTTATCTCTAAAATAAGACATTAGTTAAGTTTTTAACATATGTAATTACCGATATATAGAGGATCGCGCCACCAATCCATGCGTATTTTTGCACAACTTTGCGACTCAGTAGTCGCTGAACTACAATTCCGATTTTCAATTTTTTTTTGTGTGCGTAACTTCTGTTGTTATCCTTTATCTCTAAATTGATACATTAGTTATGTTTTTAACGTTTGTAGTTGCTGAGATATAGAGGATCTCCCATACAACGTTTTTTGTGGCGTTTTGGTGTGTGAATCAAATTCCTTCTTGAGACCCCAATGGGAGAAACGTAGTACTACGTTGAAATATTAATTACAATATTGTTTACCTATTGCGCCCGACAGACATAAGCAGGCATTACGCCCGACAGTGGGTTAACTTTAATAATGGACATAAATGTATCCTACAAAGAGAGTTTTGAATTGTGACACACAAAACATTTCAGAATTACACACTGTAATTATGTACAAAATAGTAACATATGTACATGGCTTAATCGAAAAAATCATTATTCAAAAAGCCCCCCCCCCCCCCCCTTTAGCTCGGGTAACCGGGGTTGTACTGTAAACCTTTTGATAACATAAACCTCTCTGAGGATTGCGGATTTTCAAGCGAATCAATAAGCAATCGGAGTTTCGCTACTGAAGACGAATATTTAATAACAAAAATAAATATTTTTAAAAGACGCTTTTATTAATGTACTAAAAAATAAAAATTAATATTTTTATCAAAAATGTGGAAGTGAAAAGAAAAAAGTCATAGTCAAAAGTGTGACGCGTCGACAGGAATATTCTATTACGAATTTTATCTTGTTCACCAGATTTTCGACAAAGAAACTATTTCTATTCATTCTATCTATCTCATTTCAACAACAAGTATTATAAATCACTCTTTCATCTTCAGTTTTCATTCACAACTATATTAAAATTCTACACTGGATAAAACAATAGCTTTCAGAAAAATATGAAATTTGTTATTTTAACGTCCATGTTGTAAACAGGCTTTTATACCGAATAAAACTTGTGTAATTCTTTATTTAGTTTTTATCTTCATGTTTTTCACTACATTAAAAATATTTTGACTTGAAGAGTACCGAAGCGTTATAAATCCGTATATATGTATTTTTTTAGCAATTCAAATGCTTATATGCATGAAATCTTCACGCTTAGAAATATATTTGGCGTCGTTCTGAAATATTTCTCAAAATATCTAAATTTCTCTGAAGAAAAGCGTTTGAAATAAGAGTCTGAATAAATTTTCTCACTCATGCAGAAATTGAAAATAGTTTTAAGAACATTTAGTCTGTTGTGAGTCTAGATATTAGAAATGGCTGATGTGTTGACTGTGTATTGCTGAACTATATTGACATTTGTTATTGAAACAGAAATAAAGAATATTTTTCGCTGGCGTATAAGTATTGGTTTTCAATAATTGGCGTACACCTATTCTGAACGATTCATTAATATATGTTTGTATTACTTGACATTTTTATAAAATGTCATACATATGATATGCTTCTTTTTGATATATTAGGGATTTTATTTGTTTTCTTAAAACATAACTATTAATTATTTATATGCATAATTTTAAAATTAAAAACATGTCTTAATAAATAATTAGGAAATAGTAATATTGAAACAATATTTTTATATATAATTTAAATTTTTAAATCCCACTATTTCATGGAGATAGTTATAAAGAATATAATCTATTTTATCTCCATGAAATGGTAAGATTCAAAAAGTAAAATTATATATAAATACATACTTTTCTTTAAGATAATAACATACTTTTTATCTGTCGGAATTGTTTATTATTTAAGTGTATAATACATAATTTTAGATTATTATATATTGAGAGTATGTCTGTAATGCAAAAAACTCAAGTCAAATGAGAGACACAAGAATATATGATAAAACTTCGATCAAATATAACTAGTATTAAAATCAAACTTTGCTTTTACCTGTCAAAAGAACTCGAAGGCAACATTTAAAGATTATCCATACATTTTATTTGGCGAAAGCACAAATAAAAGCACATCACAAGCTAGCACAGAACGAAACGCAACACATGGCAAGCGTTCGATAGATAATGGAACTAATATATAAAAAACGAAAGTAGCGCGCAACGCCACCAGGTGACATTCTTGGACTCGGAGAGTTTCAACATCTTTTTTAATACAGATTATAGCGTAATAATTACGTATACGGAAAAATTAGTATTTAGATTAAACCTTTTCTTCAACATTAAAAAAATTAATGGGATGAGAATTATTAAGATGTTTCCAAAATTAATCTTGGAATTACTGTATTCCGGAGTATAATAATAAATTTTGGTGGGGGGAGTGGCGATATATCGGTACCTGATTTTAGAATTCTAACCATAAACATTTTATTAAACAGTCTTAAACGTCAAAGCTAAGCTACCTTAAATTTTTCCCGGATTTTACTACTTCGATTCATTTGGCTTGATATTGAATTAAAATATCAATTCTATTTTTATCTATCAAAATTTTAAATGAAAAAAAAATTTTGATATAACTTTACCACTTTTTCGGTCAGTATTATCCAACCGGTTAGATCATGCCACGGCAAACCTGATCTTTAAATATCACCAAAAGAAATACAACCACTTCTTTGCCTTCATCTGCAGTGATTACTTCACCCTGAAACCTAGTTTAAGCTCTAACCCACCAGTGACTGATTATAGCTTCAGCTTTTACCCTGGGTTCAGATGAAAGAAAGCAGAAGTCACTGTGTCCATGAAAGTGGTGCAACACAGAACATTTACTACGAGCACATATTGTGTGTAAATACACATAACCGGGTTATACATCATCGCTACCATAAACGTCCCTCCTGGACGGTGTTTTAAATCCATGCTAGCGTGTATTTTATGACTCTGGTTAAGAATAGGCAGCTGCCACGAAACGCATCTCCGGAATTGCTCCAGACGTGTTTGAAACGTGTCCGCAAGAATGAATGGTTCTCCAGATTTGTTTGCACTCGCAATCACTCAGGGAAAGATGTGGATTATAAGAAGGATGTTTCGGAGGGTAAATTTTCATTGTGTTTGTAAAGTCGAACCATGGTTTAACCCATGGATTTTACTTGGAGGTTTTTTAAAGCATGGCTTAACTCAAAAACATAGTTTTAAAAAGGATGAAAGATGAATGTTTGGTTATCACTTTGTTCAGAGCCTATATCGGTTATGACGTTCTTATCATTATTTATTACTAGTTAGTAATGATTTGATGTTATTCGTTACATTTTAATGTTGTTGTTGTTTTTGCAAAGCTTTATCGAAGGAGTTTTTTTTCATCCGAGGGACGTTTTTGGGCGGGAAAAAAAATTATCGACCCAATTTTCTCAAAATGAAAAAAAAAATGTCGGGACCGAAAATTAGAAAATACATAATAATAATTAATGACAAATAAAAGAAAACACTCAATTGAAAATAGTTATTTCGCCTGTTTCACTGAAATTATGCAAGTCAGAGTGATTTACCTTAACAGTTTTACTTAAAAATCTTAAAGAAACGGAAAAATGAGGGGGTTGAGGGGGGAGTTACCATAATCCACGGTGAAATCTGTTATCTCAACTTAAGAATAACGTCCATCTCGAAGGTCATACTTAAAGACGCGATACATTATTAAATGCTTTTTAATTTTTTAATTAACTTTCAAGTAGAATGCTAATAATTTAGATAAAAAATTCATTTTGTTTAAAGATGCTATATTTAATTCTATATATAAAACAATCTCTCTTAAGCCTTCCCCCCTCCCGCGAGAAACCCACTTAAATTCATCATATAAAATATTACGTCTCAAATTACATGCATATTTTTAACTAAATTGTTACCATAGAACTACTAATTGAAAATTAAAAGAAATATTGGGTTGAATGACATCGAAGGAATGGTTCTGCTGGGGGCCATTCCTTCGATTCTGCTGCCATCTATTGACGATTCATGTAAACATTTCGGAGTGAGTGATCGGAGTAATAATGCATTCAATTCTTTTATAGGGCCACCTAGAGTTCGAAGTGATCCTGTTCAGTATGGAATGGAGGGTGAAGTTGTGAAATTACAATGTGTCATAGCATCTGTGCCTCCACCGACAAGGATACTATGGTCTAGAAATTCACAGGTAATTTAAGACATAAATTGAGTTGAAACATTTTCCTGTCATCAGCTTCCTGAGGCTTTATTGAATGTATTTTTATAATAAAGTATTAAAAGGAACGTAGTTTTGGAAAATGGATCTTTTCTGTCAGAAGCAGTGCTATGGCAAACATTAACTTTGCTTACGAACACTTGCGAACTTTGCTTACTTGCTTGAGTACAGTACTCAAAAATGCTGCGATAATGATTTTTTAACATTTGGGATGAAGAAAAATGTATACGCATTTAACAGTTTTTCAATGATAAAGAAATAATTTAAAGCATTTCTGCGTATTCATGGTTGTATTGCAATAATTCATTTCATTTTATCGTTTTTCTTTTCTTCACATAGTTGTTTGTCCAATATTATAGTCATAAATTTATATGGTGAGATCTCATAGCTGCACACTTGCAAGTTTAATAATTCCAAATAATTAATAAAATCTAAATAAAACTGGTATTACAATTCAACTGAATCAAATAGTCAAAATGATTCAATTTCTTTTAGATGATTCTTATTCTACACACGTACAGATTTGCTTATAAACTTTGCATCAGTTAACTGTAAATTATATAATAAGAGTATATCTCGTTTGAGATTAGTAACAGGAAATAATCTAGTGAATATAACAATAGGATTATATAAGTAGTCAAGTGTTTGTATTTAATCTGTCTGCTACAGTAGTATGTTGCTACACCTTGTAACATACAAAATATTATGAATAAATTGAACAAATCAGTTCTATAGTACGTTCTTCAAGATGAACGCGAAAATAATTGAAATGAGTATTTCTGATTTAGAAATGGATCATTTTTTGAAATGTTTTGCGTCATTTTCTCATTAATGGAAAAAAAATTAAATATTTCATATATTTGTTAACCATTTACCCCCAGGAAAAAAAAATTGAAATAGCTTTTTATAAGAATATTCCTTGTCGAAACTTTCTTGGGAAGACTATTAAAATTGCTTAAGATTGAAATTTAGCTTACTCATGATTCATCACATGCCAATTTTAAAACCTACGATATAGTTTAACGATTCATTTCGCTCAACTCGACACTTTTATATTAAATAATTTACTCAAATTTTAAAAGAAAAGATTCGAAAAAGCTAAAACAATCGATACATTTATTCATTTTAAATGGAAAAAAAAGCAATAAAAGGCACTGAAAAAGTAGAACATAATCATTATCATGTATAAATATTTGTGGGTTCTTTTTAATAATATTTTTGCAATGTAATTTATTTGATATGATGGCCGCTCACAGTTCATTAAAAAAAGAGATATCTGCTTTAAAAATAAGATATCCCCATTTACTCTTACAAGAAATGCTATTCATTTAATAAAAACGAAATACCCCTCCCCCATTCCTTAAAACATTAAACCACTCCAATCCACTTCCAAACGAGTCCAGTTCATCTTCCTCTTCATACCATCTAGATGTAATTCATGAAATATGAATTAAATCGAGTAGGAAATCCAGAGGAGTGATTTTTGGTACCCCGCTCCTCATAGAAACCTCATTTAGCCTCCCCACAGGAAATCTATCAAATTAGCACTTAAATTCTCTTTGTGTTCTTAAAATACAACCTATCTTGCGAGTTCTCGTGCTGCCTATTTTGCATTCATTCTCATTTTCATTTGAGCCTCGGTGGAAGGGGGGGGGAACTTCAGTGAGAAATCTTGCACCTGGTGTGAAAGCTCTGAACGCCTGGCGTGTGAGACCGTTTTTGTTTTGGCTTCATTTTAACACTGGGGATGTCTTAGTAATTCTCCTATGTCTTAAATTTCCCGAGGATCGCAGCACACGAACGCTGCACGGAATGAACTCGCACTGTGTGCAGCGTGTGTGTATGCTCTTGGAAATAAGATTTTAATTAACCTTTTGTTCACGTTTTGTTGTGAATTTATGCGATTAAAATAAAGAGAGAGAGAAAGAGAAGAATTATGTTTTGCGCTGTATAGTTTGTTGGCGGAGAAATTTTAGAAGGGGTTCCCTTGTGTAACAAGCACGACATCTAGGCTGCATTATTTAAAATCAATGTGTCTTGTAATGCATAGCAAAATTTTTCTGCTGCTTTTCCAGTATTGTTGTGTCATGAATACGGTATATCATATTCCTGTTTAGTAAAAGGGTGTAGCTTAGATTAGTTATTGTATAGCAATGAATTCGGAAACCTTCCGCGCTTTTGCGCATGCGCCGGGCCGAGTTATTTTCATCAAAATAGGGGAAATGAAGAATGGAAGGGTGATGTTTACATTTTACTGAGCGTGATCTAACAAAGAACTACGGAAATGCGCTCATATGACTCATTGCCTGACACCCCTTTTCTGTGGATTAGCGTCCTGTTTCGAAGCTGTGCGATGTAGATTTTTGGACAGAGACACAGAGGGTAGAGTCAAAAACATTACTTTATATTCTTAAGATAAAATAAAATGCAGAATAGTTTGTTAATTTTGCGGTCTCAATAAATGTAAATAACATAATCATTGATTTCAAATAAATAATTGTAAATATGGCACGTTTCTGGGTAGTTGTTTAGTACAAAGAACAAAATCGGTTGTATGTTTAAGAAATCCCTTTTTCCTGTTGACATCCCAAATGTTATCCATATTAACAATTCTGGTAGAGGACTACATGACAAATTTCATCCATTCAGCTCTTTGCACTTTTGAGTTATCGTATTCGCATATATAACGACTGGCAGACGTTATTTTTTTCGGATTCAAAGAGATCCAAAATATCGAAATTCATCAAAATCATGAGATCGAATTTTCTGACGAATGCATTCTCAAGCTATATACAGAGTGGTGATAAATTATTGGACGCATTTCAAAAATTAATTTTAAAAACTAATAATGTTACAACTACGGTTTGTTTTTTAAATGAGAGCGCATTTTAAAAAGTTTTTTTCAGATAGGTAACGCGTCGTTACAGCGGTCTGGGTGATCGTAAATTATTGAATGTATCCCATTTTCGAGAGCCATTATCTGCGAAACTATTAAAGCTAGAAGAAAAATAAAAGCCTGTATTTGTAGGAAATTTTACGCTCTTTAATTTGTTAAACTAATTGTAGTTCCAAAACTGAATAGTTTTCGAGATATTCAAGAAAAACTGAAAAAAGAAACCAGAAAATGCGCATCGACCTCTGCTGATCGGTAACCATTGCGTATGGAAATCTCTCGCTGTAGCAAATTTAGAACGTTGTAAAGGTACGCCACTTATGCGGAAAAAAACTTTTTTTATTTGCTCTCTCGTTTAAAAGAAAAAACGCAGTTGTAACGGTATTATTTTTTTATTAATTTTTGAAATGGGTCCAATAATTTATGACCACCCAGTACTTCGGATATAAGAAGTTAAAAATTGAAAAGTTAAATTTATAAACTATGCATGAAATAAATCTGCACTTTTACTTAACTTATCGCTGTAGATTCTTATGATTTTTTACATCAATCCACTACTCTTCCTTATCCAATATAAGGCATCCCCAACAGCGCTTCGTATATTCCGAATCGAATAATTATCAATCCATCTCAGCGCACGCATCTATCCTCCCACAGATCCTTAGAGTGTGATCTGTATGCCTAAGATGAATGGACTTTGGTCACACATATGACTTGAAAGTGCATGTATCCCTGTTTGAATATGATCAGTATCCTTAGGTACACATACGCTATTTGCTCTCTGGATATTCTAAGTCAAATCTGGGTGTATTGTATAGCGGTATATTGGTGGTGCAATATATATACCTAGTCATATCAGTCATGTTGTAATATTCGTAGTTTGATTCAACTTCATTTTTTAATGGATAGACATTGAAATGTTTTACATCTGTTTAATAACATTTTTAGGAATATTTCCAATAAATTTTTCAAATATTGAACTTATTTGGCCGCTTTAAAAATCTATTTAGCAGAAAGAAAAGTCGGTTGATTTAACATTAGTGTTCTTAGATTAAATAGTAAGCAGTGTATAAAATAAGTATGTTACTTGATTTTATTATCATATAAACAAAAAAAATGACGGGAGGCTGTCTTTTCAAACAGCCGCTAATGTTAAAGGCGTAGGACTACTTTACTCGTGTGACTCTTTTGTTTCTCGAAGTTTCTCATAAGTTTTTAAGTTTAAGAAAGTTTTTTTGTAACTTCTGTTGCTACCCTTTATCTCTAAAATAAGACATTAGTTATGTTTTTAACATATGTAGTTACCGAGATATAGAGGGTCTCCCATACCAAGTTTTGTGGCGTTTTGGCATGTGTATCAATTTCCTTCCTGAGACCCCAATGGGAGGAAAACGTAGTCCTACGTTAAAAAATTGTTTTCTTTGTGAATCAAAACTAAGAAATTTCCTGCGTTTTGTATGCACTTTTATGTTGCTTAATTTTCACGTATATGGTACATTTCCAGCGATGAATTAAGGGATGAAATTGTCAAATACAACTTTTAAATGCTATCGTATTTTATTATATAAATTAATCGGTAATTACCTCTTGCTTTCTACAATGTAGCAATAATTTTTATATGTAAGAAGTCAAACTCAACTTCCTTAGTAACATTCCTACTACTTAATCTTTTCCTTACCAGCGATACAGATGCTGTACCACTTAAAACTTTAATATTTTCTTCAGTCCAGAGATAATCTACCTTTCCTTCAATGTTCCTGTGGATAGTTTTTCTTCCCTGTCCTAATGCATCAACCCGTGTGTGATGAGCATGTTTATTGATAATAAGTAAAGAATAGACAACACCACGGGCAGCCGAAAAAGACCAAAGATCTTATCTCCTAACGACTTTAAAAGGGTGGAGATCTTTTTATCATATTTCTTCAACAAAATCCCCGTTTAAAAAGTCTGTTTTATATTTTAATCCAGTCGTAACAGAATGGTTAAAAACGAATGTTATAATTGAAGGAATGGTATTTATTTTTTGTTCCAAGTAACGATGCTCGATTATTTTTCTTATATTCTGACTGTTTTCCTTTTTCTTTCAGCACGTTGATATTGACAACAACGATGGATACGAAATCGTTGAAGAAACAATAGCAGGGGGTGTGAAAAATGTTCTGATCATCCACAATGCAGACGAAGACGACTTCGGCCAGTATAATTGCTCAGTATGGAATGCCTTCGGTCAAGATAGTATGCTCATACTACTTAAAAAACAAAGTAAGTGCAAATCCATGCAGATATTTTCCAAGTATTACAGTTAATACATAATATTCTTTTATATATACTGCGTATCCGAATCGCCCAATTTTAGTTTTAAATTATTGAACCATTATGGGAGAACTTACACGATGAGGGAATGAAGTAACAAAGAGATAAAAAAGGAAGCAACTACTGTTCAGCAACGGATTCCTAGACTGCCACGTTTGGACGATTTTACACCGGAAAGGGGTGTCACGCAATGAATTATATGAGCGCATTTGCTGAGTTCTTTGTTAGATCACGCTCAATAGAATGTAAACATCGCCCTTCCATTCTTCACTTTCCCCCTATTTTCATGAAAATAACTCCGCCCGGCGCTTGCGCAAAAGTGCGGAGGGTTTCCGAACCTGTTACTATACAGTACTGTCTGTTATCAGTTACGGAAACCTTCCGCGCTTTTGAGCATACGCCAGTCGTTGTAATTTCACTAAAATAGGGGTGATGTGAAAGATGGAGGAGATGTTTGCTTTTTATAAAGCGATGTTTAGGAACATTTTACAAGTTTCGAAATAAAACAAAATATTATGATTCAAAAAGAAAATGAATATGAAGATCCGGGGGGAAAAATAGCTAAAAGAAAACTCGCCTAACAAATAACTCCGGAAACGCGCTCTTCTTACTCATTTCGTATTACCCCTCTGCGGAGTAAGCTCGCCCAAAAGTGATATCCGCGGGTTTCTAAAACGAACAGTATAAAGAAACTTTAGTCAGTGGCAACTCAACATGACAGGACGAGGAAATCTGCGCGGATTATCATTATGCTCAGTAAAATATTCCTTAACATGTTACTAATGCATTTAGAAGTGACTTTTGGTGTTTGAACACAGTGTAAACATCAGCAATCGATATTCTATGTAAATAAAACTGTGTATTGAAAACGAAAGTTATTTACTTACATAGAGTTTTTTGTGCAGCCTTGGGATGCTTAGGAACAAAATTTTACGTGATTCAGCATCTTGAGTTACCTACAGAAAAGGTATTCTTGTTATTAACAAATTCAGAAGATACAAAAATATTTTGAAAAGATTTTTAAAGAAGAGAAAACATTTTTATTCATTTTAAAATTATTGTTGACTTGCTCTTGTGGTTTTCAAAATACTGGAGTATTATTTAGGGAATATTAAATTTAAAATATTCTCACTAATTATTTTAAAAGCCAAACACTACTATTTCATAATGGAATTGTCTAATTTATAATACATTTATTTTCAAAGTGAAACACGAATTCGAATTGTATGATTTTAATTTAACCGGAATTTTCTTAGAATTAATCTACCATGTAAACCGATGGCTTATTATACAAGATTTCTTTCTTCGCTTCAATTTTTTTGAGGAACACAAATATTTTATAAATGTCTTAAAATAATGAGAATCATAAATTTACATAAACCAGAGAGCGAATCAAATTAAAAAATTATTTATGAAGTGAAAATTAGAACAATAGGTTATTAATTTTCGTGATCGATTGTAGGTAGAGTATATTAGAGTTTAAGAGAACAAAAGAAAAATTACCAGTTTTCTTTGAGGGTTAACTTAATTTATTCTTTTCTTAAATAATTAAAAATAGGTTGTGGTTATCTCTTCTTCTTTGTTACGCACATTTTTAAGGAGCTTTCTGGTATATTTGCGCACTTTTAAGACCTGTAAGCGCCATTTATTTATAATGCCTGAAAGTCGAAAGAGTTAAGTAGCGTTTTTTAATAAGTAATTAACCAAACCTTGTTGAATTAAATTAATTTATTATCAATGATACTAATAATCTTTTATGCATGAGAGGATTGATAAACACTATTTTATGGGGAATTTCAAATCGCTCTCTGCAGATGGAATGAACCAAATTAACCTGTTAAATTAAATTATTATCAATGATAGTAATAATCTTTTATGCATGANAGGATTGATAAACACTATGTTATGGGGAATTTCAAATCGCTCTCTACAGATGGAATTAACCTTGTTAAATTAAATTATTATCAATGATAGTAATAATCTTTTATGCATGAAAGGATTGATAAACTCTATGTTATGGGGAATTTCAAAGCGCTCTCTACAGATGGAATTAACCAAATTAACCTTGTTAAACTAAATTAATTTATTATCAATAATAGTAATATTTTATGCATGAAAGGATTGATAAACACTATTTTATGGGGAATTTCGAATCGCTCTCTACAGATGGAATTAACCAAATTAACCTTGTTGAATTAAATTAATTTGTTATCAATGATAGCAATAATCTTTTATGCATGTAAGGATTGATAAACACTATTTTATGGGGAATTTCAAATCGCTCTCTACAGATGGTATGGCCCTGTAATGCCAAAAGGAAACTAACTTCAAAATACACATTTGCAGTATAGCTGTTTTTGTAAAACATTTTAGAAAAAAATTTTAATGTTAATTTTTCCAAAATGTATTGCATTGTGAGTAGTCTGTTATAGATATTGACTGAAAATGTTAAATTTTGTACAGCAAACTACACACGTTCAGGCACAGTTTACAATTTTGAGTCCGTAATCCATGAAATAGTGATAGACTCCCTATTGCATAATGCGTTCGTTCATAATTGAACATTTAGCTTTCTTCTTGGAAAATCGTCTTCTAAATGCTTTATAATCGTGTGACTTTCGACGTAATTCTTCAAGCATTTCATTATTGACATTTTTTAATCTACCTGGAAAGCTCATTGTTTAACCCTTTCAAGTTCACTACATGTTTCGTTTCGAAATTTACTAAATTTATTTCAAAATGAGTGTTAGACATGTAGGTGATAATAAATATGTAAAGGAAAGAAATTTAGCCTTTTTTTTATTTTCAAGAAATTTGTGGTTTCACCGTGAAACCAATGAACGGTAACCGGATATTTTCCCTCCGAATGAGTTATCATCGAAATGCAATTTAAATTACGTATTTAATTTATAAGTATACGTGAGTATACTCAGGATATTCAACCTTCATAAATTCAATATTACCTTCGAATATTTATTTTTAAAAATATCAATTTGTGCAATAGCCCTCATCATTTTGTTTCTCTTACAGATCAAAAACAATTTACTCCCTACAATGCCGATATCTTTGTGAATGCTAACGGTATTCAACTGGAATTTTTATATAAGTAGGCCTATATATCTGTCTCTTAAGATATGAAAGAAAAATTCGCTAAGTTTCGCTTATACGCAGTAAAAAATGCTAAATGTGTGGTTTCGCTGCGAAACCAATGAACGCGAAAGGGTTAATATGCAATTTTGTTTCCAGTATGATGCATATAAGCTGTTTGTTTGGAAAGAATTTATTTTTCAGAATTCGTATTAAACATCTCACAATTATTATTTAAAAACCTGCATGACGTTTTAATTAGCAAGGTTTTGAATTGTTAGTAGTAAGCAAATTGCTGTTATGGAACATTTCTATAACATTTTATCATTAAAAAAATAAATCTTTGTCTCAGAATTAGCTGCCAAACCCTGATCGATGACCCCATCGATTTAACCCTGAAAAAAACGTATATTTTATAAATCTAAATGGTGATAAACCATTAACAAATTAAAAAATTTTATTTAAAAATTTAAATGATCAAATACTTTTAATTATTTAGAAATATTACATAATGTATTTAAAATAACTTTTAAAGATACAAATGAGCGTTTCGAAATATTTAGTTCTCTAAACAAGTACTTTTTAAGGAAGTTTACCAAGAGTGTTCATGACACCATTTGGGTCAAACTTCCACTCTAAAAAAATACTAAAAATGTATCTTTTACAAATAAAAAGAAAAGAAAAGCACTAGAAATCTATGAGGAAAGTTTTGCTGTTTCACGACGTCCACCATCTTGCAACGGCTGCTCGTCCAACTGCTAATTCTCTTTGTTATCTGAGCAATGACGCGTTCCTATGTTTAAGACCCCTTTCTCTCTCTTCAGAGTAAGATAACATCACCGTTCGGTTCACAAGATAAGGGTAATAACAGTCCACACACCCTGGGCCTAATTATTCCGCTTTCGAATCGGAATAGGAAAGGGATTTTATGCAAATTACAAGAGGGACTTTGATGCGGTATCTAGTCCCCAGTTTTAAGTGTTGCTTTCTGTCTCCTGGAATGAAATTAGGAACTGACTTATTGAGCATTAACTATTGAGTCTTTTATGACAGAAACTCTGGCCAAACACAAGTATATTTAGAAGGGGAAATATGTAAAATATTTTATTGGAATAATCTCTTTTCTAGTTTGATTGCGTTTTTAATAGAGAAATGAATTGCTGGAACAAAGCAGCATTTAAAATTTTGGCCGAGCTTTCTTTGCTGTAAATTAGACACAGATGTCAAATGAGAGATATGCGTATGAAATGTTTCTGAATATTCAGATGGGAATTTTTGGATGGCTTTGTGTCCCAGTTTAGCATACTGCTTTCTGAATTTAAAGACAATTATTCTTTTGTTGCTTCAAACCAATGTATGCGTATTTCACAGTTCTGAACTTAAAAACGACTCACTTTTTTTATATTATTCAAATAATATATTGTCACTGAAAGTGCAAAAGGTCGGATGTTAAAAATTCTATTTGATTTAAATTAACTTCTCGGTACTCCTTCACATCGCCAACGGATGCCAAGTCGCCAATGCCAAAAACCAAGATGGCTGCTTTGGCAAACAATGCAATAAAGCAGTCATAGTTACAGGTTAATTGCTTAAATTTTAATCGAATTTTCATTTTTATCAGAGAATTCATTGTTAATGTTTTTCTTCTGAACTTTTATAGGTTGTGTTTCTTTCATTTACCATATAACATATTTTAGCAGACATCTTGCGTTTAGGCATTGGCGATTTGACATTCTTTCTCTGTATGAAGGGGTACCGACTAGTCGATTTCAACCAAATGGAATTTGATGTTCGACCTTTTACACTTTCAGTGACGATATGCTAACAGTTAAAAAAAAGTTGTATAGATGCCCCATACACCAGTCTTATGGGGCGCCACAGAGGACACAAAATATTAGTGCGTTTATGTCACTTATCAAATATGATGAGCTGGCCAAAAAATAATGCCATGCTAAGTGCGCCGTTTACCCTTCCTAAGCCGCTAGGCCAGAAATGTTCATTAGGCACATTATGTTCTGGGCATCACTTATCTTCTCTACGCTACTGATATGAAATCTGTTTCATGTGTGATAGGAATTTATTTGGCTTATCAAAGACTTTGTGTTATCTTTGTTTCCGAGGAATAATTTTGGCCAACTGAATGTTAACTCAGTCCATCTCATTTGATTACGTTACTGGGAATGGGATGCAAGGATTTTTATTTCTACAGACTGAAATAGTTGAATAAGGAAATAAGTGCAAGAGAGTCTACGAGATTAGGCGGAATCGGATAAATGCCTTACTGCTTCTTGGTCAATTGGCGCATCATGGCCAAATATGTCTCTTGTGCCATAAAACCCAACACCAACCAACCAACTTTCTGGGATCAGATAGATGGTCCCTAGTACAAACCAGAATAAACCTTAATGAACTTCTGTCCGTTTAAACAGCTGAAATGGGTCTTTAAAGATACGACTTACTGTAAAAAGAAAACAGTTCAAGTGAGAGAAAGCTGCAATTAACTGCCTAGGTTAGATCAAGAGTCGGCGAAATTCGCTTTGTGAACTACTTGCAGAATTCTGGGTACGTACTTTTAATTCTGAAGTAAAATTGAAAATAAAAATTCAACTATGGAATTTCGTACGTAAAATTTTTAAAAACTGAAAATTTTATTTGTTTTATAACTTTCGCAAAATTTCGAGACACTAAGGTGGTTCTCCGCACGTATTTTAACAGGTTTTTCAAATGAAAGACCACTTGCTTTGGGAACCGCTCCAGCTCAATGCCTTGTCGTGGTCAAACACCTATTCACTTTGTGCAGAAAATTGCAGAATTTTGCGAAAAATATTAAGAGAACGAACCAATTGCTCCATCTGTCTATAAAAATTGGAACACGCTTTATCTTTTTTGTTTAGCACTGAAACATTATCTAGAATTTGACACTTTTAGAATTCAAAATTGTACGACCAAAGCTGTATTTAATATTCTAGACCTTTTCTTTTGCACATTCTTACAAATAAATTTCTTGCATATGAAGACTAATTGTTACTGTGGGGCACTGTATACTTATTTTAAAATTACACCCTGCATTATTTGAGCAATATAGAGAGCATTTGGGAGTATACAGGGTTTATCTAAATTTCTAGAAGTATCAAGTAAAATGTGCGCATGAAACACCTATGAAAAATTCTTTACAATGCCATTCTAACTCGGTCTGTTTCAACTTTTACTTGTTTTATTATTATCACGCTCATCAGTAGGAAAGCATACAACTCCCTCGGCTGCGATTGTGGACTAGCATTTCATCAAACATATAAAAAAAATGAAAACAGAAAAAAAACTTTTCCCCTCTCTGTTCCCTTTTATGGACCCTTATCTTCAAAGCGGCAGTTCGAATGCGATCAGATTTTACCCCCTTCACCCTCACCTCCATCTTTTTCGAACGTTTTTCCCCCTTCCAGTCCACGCTCGGATGGAAAAGAATTTAAATTCCCTGTCGAACTTTCGCTATTAGTTGAAAAATCTAAATCACTGCAAGATAAGTCATTACAAAAATGTTTTCCCAAGTTTTTCTGCTCTTTTCTTTCGTTTCTAATGGTCGTATTATTATTTCCTGATGACTTTCATTTAAGATTCGTCTGCTCATCTGCCGAGTCGTTGATGAAGCATTTGAGCATTCGTGTTTCCTGTTGCAAGAAGAGAGATTATTCTTGTTGCCAGTTTTCGTTACGAATATACTCAGATCGTGCTTTTTGTATTCATCTGCATTTGCAGAAAGAAGCTAACTTGCATCTTGTTATTTGTGTATGCCTCTGTGCATGACTAGTTTTGCCGATTTAGTGAATCAACGGTAGAATTTATGTTTTTTAGCCATTTTCTTCGCTTTTTTTTATAATAAGCACTTCAAAGCAAATATTTGAGGGACAAACTAAAAACATTTTAGTAGTTTCGCAGCATAAAAGTACCATTTTTCAGTACGATCAGTTTTTCGTAGTTTCTGTTGGAGATACAATGATTAACAATTTATGCTATCAATTTATTGGCCTCCTTTCACTCTACATTGCATAATGGTACATATTTACATCCCTTACATTTTTGCTTTATTAAAATTAATTTTCAAGGATTTCGTTATTTAGTTAATAAAATAATTCATTTATTTTATTTTTGATTTGAAGTAAAGTTTTTTTAATAAAGAAATTTTGATTAAACAATGAAAGAGTTTAATTAAAAAAATTCGTTTCCACTAAAACTTTTGATTAAAATTGGTTATTTTTCCAATATTTATTACACACATTTATGTAGAAACTACTAGTGTTAAAAAATAAATTTTACAATGTAAGGTTCATATGGGAAATATGTTTTTTGAAAAACTTGTTTTCAGCATAACGCCATATTTTTAACATTCCATTAATCGAAACTTGATTAATATAACTGCAAAGATATAATTTATTTATTTTATTTATTTTATTTTATCTTGTAGCAAAATTTAAAAGAAAAGGTCATGTTTAAATCTAAAAAAGAAGTAATCTCCGAATTATAACTGAAAGAGCATATTTAATTGCATTTAATTATTCCCTTTTGAATGCTAAGCTACTGTTATGTACTTAACTGTATTATTTATGCATATTCGACGTGCATTATATGAAGAAGAGAACAAAAATATCACTGTAGATGTCGCATCGAAAAATAATGTTCTTTAAGAGCACATTTAATTCTTTTATTACTACTGTAGAATGTTTCGCACTCGTTTTTATTTATATAAATTAATTAGTTTTTACTGAATGCATTCGAAGAAAGTAGAGAAAAATATCGTCTGTTTTATTTGTTTTGCTACTAACAGTCACTTGAAACGAAAATGAAATCGCTTGTAAAAATGGCTGATGACGTGACTTTTTTAGAATAAAAAACTATTATTCTATTTTGAATATAGTCTCGCACAAGTTTTCATTTTAGGTTGGGGTTCATTAACTTAAGTAAACCTATCTGCTGTTTTTCCAATAATATATTTTATAATTAGATTAGATTTATATTCTCTTACTCGTGCAATAACCAATAAACATTATTTTTGCAGTTACCACTGCTCTGTAAATAACTTGAGTGGGCAACTCTTACTTTTATAGCTTTTGATTCTCCAGGGTAAAATTAAAATTGCCTAAGCCGAGATTGATTCGACCACTAAGTTGCAATCACGAATTAAAAATTGTGAACGAGAAAAATCTGATATTTTATCTTAGTTACACAATGTAGAGAAACAAATCTCAAAATGAGATTATATCTGTTACCACTTTTAAATTGAACTGAATCCATCCCCAATTATATCGCCCAATTTGTCAGAAGCTTTATTTATTATTGCCAGTTGATTTGTAGTTATTAATTATGACAGAAGTTTATTGCATTTGTGATTCGTTTTCTAGTATATTAATAATAAAAATTGGTGAAGGTTTAAGTAAAACTGCATTATCAAACGATAATCTTTTTATTGAAAAAGGGGGAGGTTATTATAAATATTGAAAATTATTGTTTTTTTATATCTTTTGTAAACTTGATTCTTCACGAAATGAAGTTCAGATCCCTCAAATATACCAGCTCTTGAATTCCCTATTTATTAAAACTTAGCTCAATAACTTATGCATTAACTTAAATGTGATAATAAAATAATTATCAAAAGCTATTTAATATCCGAGTTATTTTAATCCACAGAAAGCTTATTTTGGTGAAAAATTTTTTACTTTTATTTATTTATCATAGAAACTGATATTTTGATCATAAGTTCATATAGGATTATACACTCATGACCTTTAAAATTTTGGCCATTTTTTCCTTTAATGAAAACAATTCAGATGCTGATTATTAAAACTAAGCCTTGGTTGCTGGTGGCAGAGTCGAGAGTTTCGCACTGGAGGATCATGGTCTCGAGATCCGATTTCATCGAGGATCTTTGAGTATGTGGGCTGTTAAATCCGACAAAAAATTAGTGGTCAAAGGTGTATTTGGAATTTTAAATCTGTGGAAGTTGGCTTCGTCATCTGACCGTGGTTCAGAGTTAAAAGTCTGTCTCCAATAAGCCTCATGCAGCTTCAAAAGTCAGTCAAGTGATCTGACAAGTCTTATCTATTAGTAAATAAACTGATTATTTGAAATTTTAATGTTATGTTAGATATTTGCTAAAATAAATCGATTTTTTTTTATCGTGGTTATTTTGCAAATAATAAAATATAATTTTTACGTGATTTGTTTGATGTCAAAGCAATTTTTGAGTTAAAAATCGTAATCGTGAAATACTTTACAGAACACATACGTGAAGTAGAAGCCATTGTTGTTACCTCCCCCTTTTCTCCTTTCCCCTCCACCCCTACCAAAACGAATCATTATTACTTTTCCTGGACCCCCTCGAATGATTGATTCGGGGTCAATGGAAAATTTTCCACTTCTGCTCAAAGTGAATATCGATAATTTAATCGATTCCAAAAGATCTTTCACCCTCCCTACATCCCACCTTTACTATTCCACGTTCGAGGTTTAATTAATAAAATCGTTCTTTTCTTCCTTTACGCTTCTTCCCCTACCTTGCCTTCCGCCCACCCCTTGAACCACCCAGCACTCGACCGCAAAAATCTGATTTTTCAGCTCAAACAGATCTATTGGCCTCACGCATGGAAGACCATTTTCATTTTACGGCATTTTGATCTTGAACGCGAATGCCCAATATTGCGTGAATAAGTAATTATGAATCTTCAAATATTGCACACCCCATTTTCTAACTGGGAAAAGGATGTATAATATAAGCTTGCTTTAAAATGAAAGTTAGGTGAAAGAGGAAAAAAAAAAGAGTCGTAAATCTCTTTTGGAAAACACCAAAAAGGGAAAAAATAAGGGAATAAAACTAAATAACACGGCACGTGAATCTTTTGAGTGAGGTTTTTAAAAAGGAGGTAAAATTATTATGGAATGTTTGTGTGTGTTTCTGTGAAGTGTGTTTCTTTTTAAAATTTTTTAAACAGTAAATGAGCTTAGAATGAAATGGTCTTGGTTTGTTTGCTTGAACAGAGTAAATATTTTATTTAAATTAGTTTTTGTGCAGTTTTTTTGTTACAAATTTTTTCTGGAACTATTTTGCTTTAGAAATATCATTTTGCCTTATAAATATAATATATTAGGAATATACAAGACATTGTCATTTTAAATTTGAAGGCTTGTAATATTTTTCAGAAGATTTATTGTTGTAAACTAATGAAAAGTACTTTTAAATGCTTCAAATATGGGTTGTAAATTGTGATTTTAAGATGCAAAATCAATCGATATGAAAAATTAAGAGCTTTTTAAAGCTTTTGAGCTTGGGGGTGACGCTACTATCTGCATACGAAAGGTTTTTCCATTACCTTACGTTACTAAATTAATAGAAATAGTTCAATCAAAACATTGAATAATTATTCCCTTTATTTAGCATTAATTAAATATATTTATATCAAAAAATTCAATGAAATGTTTTCAATCAAGAGGGCATTCTGAATTATTTTTGCTCTTTTATTGCTAAAAAATATAACAGAGATGAGCGCTGTCAAGGTTTTCGCAATTTATTCATAGTTTCAGGGCCCGTAATTTTAGAAGCCATGTTCTAAACCTTGAAAAAATTGCAACGAAGTGGGAAACAATAAAACTATAAAAAAGGATTTATTTAAGAATTAACTTAATTTTGAACATATTCTGCGATTTTCTGTTGCTGTGTTTTATAAATGTGATTCATTTTTATTGAGATTGAGAACCAGAATGGGCCAGCACAAAATATTTGCTAAACTGAGATAGGCATCATATTTTCTAAACATTGAAAGTTAACCTTTCTACTAGTGCTTCTATCTAGTACAGGATAGCTAAAACTCTTGTTATGCACTCTGGTTTTGAAAGAAAACATGTTTTCTGTTTCAATATGATGCCTGTATCAGTTTAGAGAAAATTTTGGACAGATCCATTGTTAATCAAAATTAAGGTTCAAGTTATCACAAATGTTATTCGAAATTGTCGAAAATGTTTCGAAATCCGAGTCATTGTTGTTAGAAATTTAGAGAATATATAGTTTTTATGAAATGGATCAAATAAAGTTCTAAATGTACTAACGCTTTATTTATCGAGAAAAGTCTTCGAATTCGGTTGCCATGAAGGTGAAACTAAATTATAGATATTTACAATGCCAACAAAGGGTGGTGTTTTGACATGCAAAATAGCTATCTAACTGTAATCAGTCGAAGTTATAAGTGTAATTAATATTTTTATCATTGGACCTTTTTGCTATATCTGTACAAATTTTATGTTTCTTATCAGTCTTGCTATCAGGCCTATTTATTTTGATAATTTAATTAAGTGTGTTGCGCATTTCAGTGTATATCGTTCATTAACATAATGCTAATTAATGCGTCTTTTTTTTTCAGAGAGCCTTCCAATGTTAATTATATTAGCCGGAGTAATTGGCGGCATCGTTTTCATAGTTTCTGTAACAATAGTCATAATACTATGTCTAAGGCGGAAATCCGTCATAAAAGGTAAGGAATCTTAAAACTATCCATATCTTATTATTAATATCTATAATATTATTAGAAAAATGTAGTTAAGTCTTTCCTTTTTAATATTTTGCATTATTTTAATCTATCGATTGTTACCAGGTCGGTTTTGTGAATGCTACTAGAGAAAACTGAACTTCAAAGCCACGCATTCCATTGTTTTTTTTACAAGATTCTCTTTAAGATTTTGTGGAATATTCATTGGCAGTTAGGAACTGATCTCAAAAAACAATGATGTGACATGTCTTCACTGAATGCATGGGTTTTAAATACGGTTCAAAAATTTTGCAAAGTGATGTCGAATGGAATATTTACTGATATTTATACATTTTTCAACAGATGAATTGTCTTGAAACTTCACAGAATAGAATAATATGAACTCTAACAGACGATTTTAGTTAAATCATTTAAGTCTTTTTGTTTTTGAAGTCTGTTTATTATTATTATTATTATTTTGTTTTTAAAAAATTCCTGTCTTCCAATCGATTATATGTTTTTGGGGTAAATGGGAAACAACTAACTTTCTTTTTTAAATAAATAATTTGTAATTCATAAAAATAGTTAAAAATTATTAACAGATAAAAATCATTTTATCTTTTCTTCTTAAGTAAAAAATTAACATCGCATTTCTTTTCAGTCAAATGTGGTTAGTGGCACTTTATTCGTGACATTAAGGTATTCAAGATAATTACCAGAACATAACAACAGCCATTCATTAACAACATAAATTGGAATGCTTAAACTGAATTTCGTAGAAGTGATTATTTAAACACTTCATGCCCATGGATAACATCAATACTATGCTTATACAGCACATATAAAATTACAGCATTTCATGAGCAACTGACATTTAAATATAATGTGATTCACGAAGATTTGGAAATAACTGTACAGAATGAAATTATTTTTTTTTTTTTTACTTTTTCACCCTGTTCTTACAAAAATTTGTTTTTATCAGGTAACCTCCAAATCAGTGAGAAGTTTCAGAACCAAATTTGATTTTAAAATAAGATTGAAGATAGTATAAGTTGCGATAATAAGATTGAAGAGTATTCGTTTGCGATAATTTTTACGAAATCATCCATTATTTACAAAAATGTCGAGATTAACTACTATGCTTGTTGGTATAATGTTTTATTAACGAACTGAAAATTCAGAAAACAAATATTGAAGCCATGAAAGGGCCATATTTAACTAATGATGGAATATTGATAAATCTTATAGTTAGGATTAATTAGAAAAAGAAATTCATTTAAATTAACGTGATGAAATTAACTAAATTTAACGATTTTCATGTTGTGAAGTATGCTTTCCACCACCTACAATGTGTCATTAGATATCAAGATAAGAACCTTTCAAATCGGATGTGATAAATTTTACCATGGTCTTTTTTTTTCTTAAAAAAATGATTTGCAGAGTATTCTTCCTACGACTTTAAAAAAGATTAAAAGAAAGCAATTATGTATAGTTTTTAAATTGACTTATATAAACCATCTGTCTTTGCTGAATCTTTTGAAAGATTTTATCGCTCTAATTACGCTGTGAATTTTGTAAAAATCCAAATTCTACATGAAGTATATCCATGATTTAAAACGTGCACAATTCCATTATATTCCTAGAGGCGTTAATTTACAACCATCATAAATTCCGTTCTTATCATACATACAAATAACAGTGCTACCGAATTAGTTTTTTCCACTATTCATCAATTGTCTTAGACAGTTAAAAACAAAAACTTCTCCAGGCCGTGGTTTTATAAACTTTTGAACTCGTTAACAAAGAATTCTCTCCCTTCCTTTCCAAAGTTGAGAAAAATTTTCGCTACCGTGATTCTTCTATTTTTATCACCTGCTATTTTTCACCACTTTTTTTTATTTTTCATTTTTGCTCCTGTTATTATTCTAACCTTGTTCCTGAAGCGATACATCGTCTAAATTTGAAAGCACACCCATATATATTTGAAGTCCCCAGCTTGCTAGGGACCTGTCTTAATCTATCCTAACATAATAACCTACCGGTGCTTTATAAATATTTCCTGACAACGCTCGCCCCCTTAATGCGTAGGGATTTCCACTCTTTCCGTAGGGATTTTTTGGGGAGACTGCTGTTGATGTTGATATTTTCAGTTTGGCCTAGGGGCGTTGTTATAAAAGAAATTCGAATTCATGTTGTTGCGCAAAAGGATGGTTTTTGACAAACAACTTTTATGAATCTTGTCTTCATGTAAACATTGTAGATATAGTGTTGTAGCTTTTAAGGCTCAAAAACGACTAGAACATTTATTCATTTCTGAAGAGTTGGGGGGGGTTATCATGGCATATTCCCCCCCCCCCCTCTATTTTTAGTAGTATCTTTATTGAAATATTTTGCTTTTGAGTAACGTTTTTTCGGGTGAAAACATTTTTTGGAATATTTTTTGCGATTTTTTTTACAAAATTTTTTTAACCAATCGATTTGGCCCTTTAAATTTTTGTAAATAAAGGTTTTCAAACTTTTTATAATACCGTAATATTTTCCGAAGCTCTGTGAAATATTTTTAATGTTTACATTTTTGGTGGATTTGCAATTATTCATAAACACACACGCGAAAGAATCGGGAAAAAATCGCTTGCCTGATGTACTATAACCCTGTACTGAAATATTTTTTTATTTTTCGTTAAAAGTTTTGTAAATATATATAAATGGGTGTAAGGAATTCAAAAAAATATTTAAGAATTTAATTTCGAACATAATTTTTAATTAAAATTATTTTAAAAGCATTATTTTTTTAAAATTTCTTTATTTAAAAACTTTCATTCAAAAATTTAATAAGTAAATAATCTAATTAATCAATTGTTCTAAATTAATTGAACAAAACAAGAATGGCTGTGATACAAATATGAATTTCTACATAATATAAGATTAATAACACACAAAAAAATAATCAGACAAATTTCTTTTTTTATGTTTTTTATTTAAACAGAATAAAAAGCAAACATTCGTAAAAAAAGAGTTATCGTATAATGAAGTTTAAAAAAATTAAGTTAACTGATACCATAAAATTATTATTGTCAAAAGATGCCAAATTATAGTAAGGCCAAAATAATCAAAACCGTATGTAAATATGCTGGTTTTATTACGTTCATAAAAGTTAAAAGTTCAAAAAAATAAAGGAATTTTTATAATTTTAGATCAATCTATAAATTAAAAACTGTAGTAAGTAAAAATCGAGTATTAATGTGTTTTTTAAAGAAAAAATATGTTTATGAAATTCAGATTCATGTTATAATTACTGAAATTTTAGTAATAATCTAAAGTTTCGTTATTTTCATGGCGAAATTGTTGTTGAACAGCATTATTTTACACACAAAATTAAAAGTCATCTTCATACACTTGTAATTCATTGTTGAAAGGTAAATTTTTCTGGTCGATTTTCTTTCGTACTTTGAAAAGGCTAACTTTTATTTAATTTGAAGTTTGAATTAGATTGAATATATTTTTATTTAGTTTTTAAATTATAGTTCAGAGTTCATCCGTTATTATCTTATTTTTTAGCGAAATTAACTCTAATTCGTTACTTTTCAGTGACATTATAAAACTGTTTATAATTTGCTTGGTTTTCGCCTTGAGATTCGAAAAGGAAGTTTTTAATTGAAACCACTTTGGTCAAACTAATTTTTTAATAACTCTTTTAAAGTTGCTTGTAAGTTTATTATTTAAAATAATGCGCAGACGAAATATATTCGTTTTATTTCAAATAAATAAAAATCATAAACAGCTTTCTTCTAAATGAGAAACAAAAATATTATAACTTAAAAGTCTAAAAAAGAAAGAAATATGAAAATTACAAATGAAGTATGTATAAAGTTATTAATCTTTCTACTACTCTTTTCACTTTTATTTTAAAATTAATCTACTCTTATCTACTCTTTTATTTTAAAATTTTTGTATCTGTACATAGAATTTCATTTTACTGTTAACAGCTGAAAGAACTAATTAGAATAATTTTCATGTTATTTTTAAAACGTTTTCATAAAAACGATGAGCTTGAATATTTAAACCAGGAAAATTTAAATTTTTAATTTCATTTAGTTTTCAAAACTATGGATGGCAGCTAAATATTTAAAAGTTCTTTTAAAATCTTACCTAACTTAACTAAAAAACACTAATCAAAAATGTAATTAGGAATTAAAGAATATATAAAACAAATAGTAAGTGTCGCACATACTCGTAACATTTGTGTCTGATAAATTAAGAATTGTCTAATTGCAAGGCTTCTAAGGCCTAGTAATGTCGTACAACAAAATGTAATGGCTATTTTTAGGCTTTTTTGTGTTTATAGGTAGTGATAGTTAAGAAGATTTGTTCGTTGCAGAATCATCGATATCTTCCAATTAATCATTTGAAATATGTTTCTATTATTATTATTTTATATATATATACTTATTTTCCACTTCGCGGTCATGAAGGCTTTTTGCATCCCAAAAAGTGTCGCGACTTCAAAAAGTTTAAGAATCCCTTCTCTGATAGGAGAGTAGGGAATTTTTGCGACATTGTTAGGGAAAAAACTTCAGACTAAGGATGCGTTTTCCCTTTCTCTTCAAAGATGGGTGGAACAGTAATAACTGGCGGCCTTCGGGTGCTGAATTAAGTAGGGGTTGTAAAGTAGGGTATAATTGACAGTTCTGCCCTATGTTTTGCGGGATGGCCACCTAAGGGACAGTATTAGATGAATGGCACCCTAACCGTATCAATAACATTATGTAAGTGGAGGAAATCGAAATTCTCCAGTGACTGGATCTTTTTTTCCCCTATTACACGCTACACCGACCTATTAATGTGAGTTGTTGTAACATCCACTTTTAAAGCTTTAGTTAATGGTGTAATTATGAGGATTATTTGCCATAGGAGCAATTAAAATGAGTTATTTCTTGCTCCCTATAAATGTTAGATTATTATAAAAGCTAG